>PVJN01033277.1:0-23544 GCA_004026805.1 Lasiurus borealis | reverse complement strand
AAAGGACTCCTCCAAGTGCTGCACAATCGCCTGGTGTTCACTGCCTTTCTTCAGCTGGAAAACAGAGAAAAAACCCCATTCCCACTTCTTACAGAGCACAGGACAGTTCGTCACCCCCTGGGCTATAATACAGTGGGGGGGATTGGGAAAAGCCTGGAGTCCAGGGACCCAAGGCCAGATCAGAAGCACCTGGAGTTAGCTTCTGTTTCACCCTAGAACTAGTGGAATCAGCCAGGTGACTGCTAGTCATTCTCCAGCTTTAAGCCACTGGCTCCCGACTCTCTTAGTACTACAGCTCTCCCCAATTTCTTTACTCTTTCACTCAACAAGTAGAGTCAGTGCTGAGAGCTTACTATGTGCAAGCCATTCAGTCTATTTTGCCCCTAAATATAAACTGTGCTCATGTCCAAACTGTGCATCCAAGTGCACCAGCTTCACTTGGATGATAAGATGGAACAAGGACCTGCAAGAACACTTACTGAGGGATTAGTGTTGTTTTCTATTTCCTTTTGTCTCTCAAAGTCTCAAACGTACTTGCAACTAGAGTTTAATGATTATACATATGTAATTCTCTGTATCATACCTTACTCGATTGGGTGCTTAAAACTTTAGACAGTGACCAGATATATGTCATCCAGAGAAAAATACTACTAATTTTGAGATTTTCCTTGAATCCATTATTTTCTCACACAAAAGCCTCAGGAGAGGGTGTCAATGAGCAGCTTAGAGGTCAGAACTACCCACAGACATGTTTTGTTTAGGTTGTATGATGTTTTTAAAACATGGTTTTTAATCTTTCCCATTCTTATTTCAAATAAAAATCCAAATTCTGCCTTCTCTTAAAAATCGGAGATAGCCTGGCTGGTGTGGCTCGGTAATTGAGCATCAACCTATGAGTCAGGAGGTTAGAGTTCAATTCCCAATCAGGGCATATGCCCAGACTGTGGGCTCAGAACCCAGTTGGGGGACATGCAGGAGGCAAATGATCAACGATCTTCTCATCATTGATGAGTCTCTCTCTCTCTCTTCTTCTCTGAAATTAACAAAAATATTTATATTTTAAAAAATTGGAGACAGCAACACCAGACTCAGATGTTCCCACCTGACAACAACCAAATGAAAAGGAATGATCTCTGTCCCTCAGCAGGCTGCAGGCTGTCAGCACTTACTGCTACCACTCCCTATTCCCCACCAACCTGGCTCACTTCACTCCTTTACATAACCTGCTTGGCCCCTAAAACAGGTGACCATAACATTTGTCATCTGAACCCGAGTGGAAGTCTGAGCTATTAATAACTGTACCAGGATGAGAGGAATAAACTGGGTGGGAATGATGCAGGTAAATCCATCCACCTCCAAGCATTTGCGTCAGAATCCCTGAGCAAAGTATGTGGGATTGAAGGGGTGTATAAAGCCTTTAAAATCATGGAAATGAAAGTCATCAGCAAGCTTACCTTTTTAGCTTTCTTATTCACCAAATCGTGGCTAAGGGAAACATGCACTTCCAACTTCAACATGTCAACATTCAAGATCACAACCTTCTTTTTCTGCCCAGATTCCACCTCCTGCCCTGCAGTGCAGAATCAAACACGACATGATCACCCCCCTGGAGCAGCGGGGAGACATCATCTCTTCAAGAGCCCTGCTGGCCATTGTCCTGATTTGCATTCACACAAGATAGGCAGACCACAAGTTTCTACTGCATCCGCTCACCTACCCTATGTATTTGGAAATTCTGAGTCCAGAGAAGAAGCCAGGGGCAAAGGGTTTTCCCCACCAACCGTGGTGGGCAAAACCGGAACACTCACCTGCCCGATGATATTTGCTGGCTCTCAGGACCAGACCAGGCACTGGGCCCTCACTGAACACCACCGAGCCATCTTCCAACACCTCTTGCACCTCTAGGTCAAGGACCATCCCTGGGGTCATCTCAGCCAGCGTCTGGATCAACACAGAATCTACCAGAGTCCCAAAGGAAACAGAAATTAGCAAGCAGAAACATTCTTATTATTCTTTTCCTTCAGAAATCTGCTACTATAATAGAGGGACAGTGGAGCGCTGGAACCACAGTGAAGGTAAAATCACTTTTAGTAAAATTGTCCTATATCCATGAAAAGCCCTATCATGAAGGGAAACACCTTTGCCTCTTGATCATCCTACCTGGCCATGAATCATGAGTATAGCCAGCAAATGCCAGTAACACATGCTTTCCTTTGGTTTCTGAATTTTCATTCTTTCTGTTTAGAACCTACCTTCTCAAGCTTCTTATTCCTGAATCCCAAAAAGGGCTCCAACAATCTTACACAATGTTCAAAGCTTAGGAAGGTCAGAATAATAACCCCTCACAAAGTGTTCTAGCAGGTCCCTTTCCAATTTATCATCCACCACATATCCTATATAATAAAGAGCTAATATGCAGAATTAAGAGGGAGAAACCAAGATGGTAGCATAGGTAAACACCTAAACTGCTGCCTCACACAATTTCAAAACTACAACTAAAAGACAAAACAGACATCAACCAGAAACACAGGAAGGCTGAGTGGAAATTCTACAACTAGAAGGAAACTCAGAGGAATCAGGGGGGTGATCATGTTGTGTTTGGTTCTGCACTGCAGGGCAGGAGGTGGAGACTCAGAGGAACTGCGGAAGAGAGAGGTACCGAGGGGCACGTGCAGAGAGGGCAGGCAACTGAGTATGCAGCTGGCTTTCTCAAGCGGAAAGAAGACAAAAGATCCTGATTGCTCTGAACTCCAGTTCTGGGTGAGACTCTGGGGACCCAGACTCATTCGGGGAGAAACTAGACTGTCTGGCAGCGGGCAGAACTTGAGGTCAGCTTTCTCTCAGAGGTGCTTGCAGCGATTATCATGGGACACTGAGATACAAGGCCTATTAGGGCAGGGCTGATTGGAAACCAATGCTGTCTGCTCCGTCCTGAGACTCCAGCCCATCCAAGCTGAGCACAAAGGCTTTTGCAAGTCTTGTTTCATAAGGGTGTCTCCAGCACAGTTCTCCCAGCGTAGACACAGCTGATTCTCACAGCCAACTGGCCTGGCGATCAATTCCTCCCAGTGATATCAACAACCATCAAGGCTTAACTACAACAAGACTGGGTACACAGCCCACAAAGGGGTACACTAAGAGTGTCCACCTCAGTAACTGGGGAGGCTAACCTACTGGGTCCTATGAGACACCTAGCACACAAAACCACTCTATCAAGTCAGGGAACCAGCCAAAATGCAGAGACAAAGAAATAGATCACAAATGAAAGAAATGGAGAAAAGCAAACAACTAAATATAGAGTTCAAAACCACAGTTATAAGGTTTTTCAAGAATTTTCTGGAAAAGGCCAATAAATTTTGCAAGACCCTTGAGGATCTGAAAAAGGGAACCAACTAGAAATTAAGCATACACTGACTGAAATAAAAAATATTATACAGAGATCCAACAACAGACTAGAGGATCGCAAGAATCAAGTCAAAGATTTGAAATACAAAGAAGCAAAAAACATTTAACCGGAAAAGCAAAAAGAATCCAAAAATATGAAGATAGTGTAAGGAGCCTCTGGGACAACCTCAAGCATACCAACATCCGAATAATGGGGGTGCCAGAAGAAGAGAGAGAGCAAGATATTGAAAACCTATTTGAAGAAATAATGACTGAAAACTTCCTCCACCTGGTGAAAGAAATAGACTTACAAGTTCAAGAAGTGCACAGAAAACCACACCAAAATACATCATAATTAAAATGCCAAGAGCAAAAGACAAAGAGAGAATATTAAAAGCAGCAAGAGAAAAACAGTTAACTATAAGGGAGCACCCATACGATTGACAGCTGATTTCTCAATAGGAACTGTGCAGGCCAGATGGGAGTGGCAAGAAATATTCAAAGTGATGAATAGCAAGAACCTACAACCAAGATTACTCTACCCAGCAAAGATATCATTCAGAATTAAAGGTCAGATAAACAGTTTCACAGATGAGAAAAAGCTAAAGGAGTTCAAATCAATATTGTATAAAAGGCTGAAAGGTATTCTTTAAGAGGAAGAAGAAGAAAAAGGTAAAGATTAAAATTATAAACAACAAATACATATCTATCAATAAATGAATCTAAAAATCAAGTGAATAAATAATCTGATGACTAGAATAAACCGTAAACTGGTGAATATAATAGAATCAGGGGCATAGAAAGGGAGTGGATTGACAATTCTCGGGGGGAAAGGGTTGTGGGAGGTGTAGGGAGAGACTGGACAAAAATCATACACCTACGGATGAGGGCAGTAGGAGGGGGTAAGGGCAGAGGGTGGAGTGGAAACTGGGTGGAGGGGAGGTATGGGGGGGAAAAGAGGAACAATTGTAGTAATCTGAACAATAAAGATTTATTCCATTTAAAAAAAAGAGCTAATATGCAAACTGTCATCATGCCATCTCATAATACTAATATGCAAACTTGTCACATCATCACCCTGTAAAGGCTCAGACACTCAAAACTGGGAGAGGAGAATGGGGACCAGCCAGGCACAAATGAGCTCACAAGGGAGGAATGGGACCAGCCAGGCTTCAGCCCAGTAGAGGGACAGGCCACATGCCCTGTGGTCCCAGTGCCAGTGCCTACACCTGCGACCCAGCCCAGGAGAGGCACAAGCCACCTGCCCCATGATCCCCGCAGTCCTGGGCACCAGCAGCCATGCCTGTGGCCCAGAAGAGGGACAAGCTACCTGCCCTGGGGTCCTGGGCAAAGCTGCCCGCCCACAGTCCCCTGTGGTTACAGCTGACATGGTTAAAGCTGGCCCAGGTCCTGGGTACCTGCAGCCAGCTAGAGAAGCAAATCCTGGGTCCCAAGTGAGGCAGAGGCAGTTAGGAGCCAGTGGTCCCAGATTGCTAGAGACAGTCAGTAGGACATCCCCTGAGGGATCCCAGATTGGAGAGAGTGCAGGCTGGGCTGAGAGAACCTCTCCCCCCACCCAATGCACTAATTTCATGCACCAGGACTCTAGTTTATTAAATAAAGGAGCAAAAAGTGAAGAGATGAATGGATTCACAACAAATACAAACCTGAGGCCACAGAACTAAGAGAAATTTTGGCTCTGGGCAGGAACACAGGAAGACTTCTGAAATGCTAGTAATGATCTCTATCTATGGGTGGTGGTTAAACAGGGGCATTCATTTTATAAACATTTACTGAGCTGTACCCTAAAGGATTTGTGCACTTTATGTCATATGCCCATTTTGAAAAGTTTACCAAAAAATTTTTTCAGTATCTGGGAAGCCGAACTACTCAGGGAACAGATGGGCATAAGTTACAACACATGCTCCCCACCCCGACCCTCATCCTCTGCCCTCCTGCTCCCACCTCGGTTGCTCATGAGGCTGCGCACACCCTGCCGCTCCTCCAGGCACTGGCTCAGGAGGAGGAGGCTGGTGGTGGCCCGGTCTCCCAGAGTGCAGTCCGACAGCCGCAGCGACAGCAGCATCCGCTGCTTCTCTTCGTCCACGTTGATCACCTTTGCAACCACCGTCTGCCCCTCGACAAAGTGGTCACTTGTGGAGGTCACAAATTTGTCACTCATGATCTAAAAGAAATAGGCAGAAAATTAAAAAAGGAGAAGTCGTCTCTATTAAGACAACCCAGTTAATGTGCCCAGAAAGGAGTCTGAGTGGTGGGGAGGGCACACAAAACCCAGCAAGTTGCCCCTGGCCCTCTGTGAGTGCAGCCCCACTGCCCTTCCATAAAAATAGGAGAGGCCCGGGCTGCCCAACACAGCCTCCTAGAGGACATCCAGCCAAGAAGAGACATCAGGGGCAAGTTAGGAACATCTCACGCTATCCATGTCTCTAACATCCAGTGACAGCCCTCCTCCCTTTACTATGTATGTTTCTGCGGTCCTCCCCTCTGCTCCCATTATTTAAACTATTCTGGCAGGAGATGCCAATGTGATTTTCTCAGACAAAATACCAGGAAGTCAAATCTATGGAAGGGAAGAAATATTTACGAATTATCTGTGGCAGGAATGAGCTACAAGACATATGCTCCCCATTGTGTTACACTGACTCTGGTAAGACTCGTCCCCACTCTGGCTCAGTTTATTCAGCAGGCCTGAGGGGTTCGACCATGGGATCCCCAGGATTTTTTTCCCCAGTTTGAAAAGTTTAAAATTCAAAGACATGGTGGTTGGAGGTAGGAATTAACTTCAAGGGTATTCTGGTACCATAACACCTCAAAAACCCTAGAGGTCTGTAACACCTGTACTAGGCTGCTCAGGAAAATCGATTTCCATGCCCAGCAATACTGAGAATATAAAAACAAGTTCAGTATCTTCACACTGGAGACTAAAGTCTCAGGGCCTCCACCCATCTACCCACTGCTCCAGTGTGAAGTGAAAGGTATCCCTTCCTCCAGGAGGGCACAGCTGGGCAAGAGGAGGCTGGACTGAACCTCAGGCCCGCTCCCAGAGCTAATGCTTCCATGTCACATTCCTGAAAGATCTTTTAAGGGACTGTCTTTTCCTCCTTCCCATAAACCCTCAAGTTCCAGGACCCTATGGCCGTGCGCATGGAGCTGAACTTACAGCTTTGGGGGCCAGTCCGCTAAGGCCCGAGGGGAACTGAACAAACACACCGTAGTCCTTGATGCTCTTCACAAAGCCAATGAGCAGCATTCCAGGTTGGATTTCTGAGAAGGTCTTGGGATCCTGGCCTCCCTCCACTGTGGAGACCAAAGCTGGCTTCCTACAAAGGAGCTAGTGGTGCTTCATCAAGGAATATTCCAGAAAGAGCTGAAGAAATATCCATCTTTCCCATTCTTCTCCCCCGTGTGCCCTCAGCTACTAGCGTGATTCTCTTAAGTGTGCAGATCAGCAGCAGCAACGGCAACGGCACCTGGAACTTGTTGGAAAGGCAAATTCTTAAGCATCAGCCCAGACCTATGAATCAGAAACTCTGAGGGGGACCCACAAGCTGTCTGAACAGCCTTCCACATGACTCTGATGCCGTCAAGTTTGAGCATCCCCGTGTTATTCTTCTCAACTCGCCTCCAAAAACACTTCCATAAAACCAAGCCAGTGAACAGCCTGCACTTTCCCTGTATTTCCCTGGTGGGAAGTAAGAGTGGGGTTGGAATCCTGCCACATCACTATTCTCCACCAACCGCACACTAACTACCCTAGCTCACCTCCTCTGCCTCTCTACCCCAAGCAGATTTTATGTTCTCCTTCAAAACAGCCACACCAAGATCAAAGGGAGCCGAAACCGGTTTGGATCAGTGGGTAGCGCTTCGGCCTGCGGACTGAAAGGTCCCAGGTTCAATTTCGGTTAAGGGCACGTACCTTGGTTGCAGGCACATCGCCATTAGGGAGCATGCAGGAGGCAGTTGATCGATGTTTCTCTCTCATAGATGTTTCCAGCTCTCTCCCTCTCCCTTCCTCTCTGTAAAAAAATCAATAAAATATATTTTAAAAAAAAAATCAAAGGGAATATTCTGAGCCCCAAATCCCTTTGGGGGAGGGAAAAGAAGATGAACAGTAACTACCTTAATCATTCCAACACAAGGGGTGAGCACTGAGTGCCCTACCAAGGTCAATGTGCTGCTGCTATTATCCCGCTGGGCCTGGCAGGCCACACCGCCTGCCTTACACCTGACTCCCACTTTGCCCTGACCACCAGCATCTGCTGGCAGGATTCCAGCCCCACTCTTACTTCCCACCAGGGCAAGTGCGGGTTATTCACTGGTCTGGTTTCATTGAAGTATTTATGTAGTCAAATGGCCTACTTTTCCCATGAGTTTCTAGCTAAAAGCATAGCCCAACCCAGAGTTTTCCCCTGAGAGTCCCCATGTGCTCCCCCCAACCTTCCATGGCTCCCCAGACACCAAGAAAGGATACAACATGTCTCTCACTCTGACTCAGACACAGGACTCTGTGAAGGGTGTCACCAGCCTGGAGCCAGTGATATAAGAGCGGGCCGTTGGCGACGTGGTCTGACAGATGAGACGTGGGAAGGAAAGCAGGGATGTTGTGGGGCAGGACAGTCACCTCCAGCCCGTCTTTTGTCTTCTCTAAAACCTTCACATCCACCAACTACCCAGCAAAGAGAAAGACAAAAAAACAGCACTTGTCTTGTGCACAGAGAGCAACCTCATCTGGGTCAGGCAGAGATCAGAGGCATCAAATTCCAGCACCAGGAATCATAGGAAGGTCAAAATCAGAGAAGCTGTCTTCCACACCCCACACCAGCATCCCCAAAGACCCAGCAGGCACGCACACACCAGGACCCATTTGTGTGATATCATTCTTCTCCCAAGTCCCTCCAAGGGGTTCCAGAGCAAACCCCTAGAGACCAGAGAGAAAAGAGGGCAGCAGTACACTGCCAAAAAGCTAACCATGACACAACTTTCCTTTCCTGGACAGCTTCCATTTGCTCTGAGACAAAGGAAAAAACATATGAGGTTCTCCCACAAAAACCTCAATTTCCTCTGGCCCCAGGATCTTAGCTAGCTACCTCAATCTTTCCCCTCCACCGGTTTCAGTATCCCATGTGTCAGTGGCACCCTGCGCTTAGCAACTGTAAACTAAAACAACTTGTCTGGAGAAGTCTGAGTACCTGCCCAACGTTAACGGCTTTTCTTTTCTTCTGACTGTGTCCCGCTTGCTCTTTCTTGGGATCACTCAACAGCTTGAAGGACAAGAGCATCCTCTCTTTGGATGGCTCACAGTTCAGCACCACCACCTTCACCACCTGGTGAGAAACCACACCTGGTTGGCTAACTCCTCCCAGCAGAGGCCTTGGGAGAGCCACCCAGATCCTAGATCAGAACGCAGTGAAAAGAGCTATACAGAACACCCCCGAGTCAGCTTTTGGGTAAAAAAGACACGAATAAATTTTTGGTACAACCCCAAGTTTTAAAAATTCTTTTTCCCAGACAGGCCCAGATTCACTGGTTTTATGACACTGCCCCCTGGTGGCCCATTCGTTTGTCAACATCCAATGAAGCCCCTTGAGGGTTTCTCTCTGTTCTGTTTCCATCTCCTACACCAAGCTGGCTCAGGCCCACTGCCCCACATGCTCTCTTCCTCATTCCTTAAAAAATCGTTCTCCATGCTTCTCCTTTAAATCCGTGTTCATGGGGTCACTAAGGATAGGCGCCGGCCGGGAAGAGTATTACCTGTCCAATGTAAAAGACCTTCTCTGGGTCAGGGACATACTCAGAACTGAGCTCATGCTTGGGGACCAGTCCTTGCACATCATTGTAGAACTTCACAATGCAGCCGTAGTCCTTGACCCTGAGGATGAAGCCATGTGTCTGCAGACCAGGCTTAGTGTTGTCATAGCAGGTAATGGCAGGGAGTTTGGACTCAACCAGGGTTTTCTTCAGGGTCATCATCAGCTTCTTGGCGTCAGGGTCACAAAGCAAAACCTAGGGAAAAGATACCGGCTGTTGTCAAGTTACCAGTTATCAAGAGAGCTGGTCTCTGCAACCCCCTGGACCCAAATGCCATGGTCATCCCTAAGAAGCTACTCTCTCTTTCCCTATGAGAATACTTTCAGCTGCAGACCCTCCCTGCTTCCTGTTGATAAGGAGTAATCATCTCTATTTCAAATGTACTTTCTCCGACCTGCTCCAACTGTAGCAACACTCAGCATCTCACTGCACTGTCAGAGTCCTGTGTCAGTTACTTCTATCTGCCTTAGCTACTTCCTAAACCACTAGCATCTTGCCTGATTGAATAACTGAACCAATTTACCATCTCAATACTACTATATATTTGCAATAAACTAAGACTGAGAGCCCAACCAGCTCTCATCCTTCAGAAAATCATCTCTCTAGGAACAGAGAAATTCCTCCACTTCTAAGCCTCCTGACCCCACAACTATAAAACATTGTGCCAATGGGTACTCAGTCCCCTGGTGAAACCATTGCCACTCAACAAAGGGGTCACTTGTAGAGGTCACAAATTTGTCACTTTGTTGACTCAATCATAATTAAATATAATGAAAACAAGAAAACACTGTAATGACATAAAATGAAAACTACGAAAAGTATTGTGTACTATCACATTTAATCTTTTTTAACTTTTTGAAGCTTCTCTTGGGATTCAAGCTTTTGAAATAAACCATTCCGTTTTGGCAGTTATTGCTGGCTACTTCTGTGCCTGACACATCCCTTGTTCCTCCTCAACCTTCCAAATCCTACCATCCTTTCTAATTCAAGCCCCACCTCTGCTATAAAATGAGAATACATAACTGTTACATAGAGCTAAATTTGAAAACTGTTCTGCCATTAGCTGTGTGACTTTCGGCAAAATATTTGGCTTTCATAAACTTTAATTTCCCCACCTGTAAAATCAAGATAACAATACTTATTTTACAGGGTTGTTTTAAAGATTAAATGAAATAATGAATTTCATGTGCCTAGAACAGACCCTGGCACAAAATACATGTTATATGGTAGCTGCTAATGCTATCTTCAATGATCCTTGCTGTCCCAGCCCACCTTTACCTACCCTTTCTGAAATATAATCACAGATATAAAGCCAGTTTTTCCTTCCCAAAAGCCAGGCACAACACCGCAGATGTTACATGGACATTTTGTGGAAAAGGACAAAAACTTCATCAGACATGGCCAAAACCCGAACAGACACCCATCAGAAGGCTCACCCGACATGTGACTTCATCCCCAATGTGGTACTTCTTCTCTGGATTCTTTATCGGGATGTCAGCCAGGTGCATGGGCGGTACCAAGCCCCTGATCTGCTCACTCACCTTCACCAACATCCCATATGGTTTTATGGTCAGCACTGTGCCCTAGGGAGTAGCAAGAAAAGATGCCATAATGCCTCAGAAATGATCTTTCCTCTACCTCTTACAACAAAGCACGTCATACCTCTTTCAAAGACCAGGCTCCTGAGTTAACTGGGTCTCTCTCTCTCTCTCTCTCTCTCTCTCCCTCTCCCTTCCCCTCTGAAATCAATACAAGTATATTTTTAAAAATTGGACACAAAAGATAAAGAGGAGCTGCTTGATTAGTGCTAAATGGAACAGGAGAGGCAACTGGAAATGGCTTCTTTTATTTTTTTTTATTATTTTTTTAAAATATATTTTATTGATTTTTTACAGAGAGGAAGGGAGAGAGATAGAAAGTCAGAAACATCGATGAGAGAGACATCGATCAGCCGCCTCCTGCACGCCCCACAGTGGAGATGTGCCCGCAAGCAAGGTACATGCCCTCGACCGGAATCGAACCTGGGACCTTTCAGTCCGCAGGCCGACGCTCTATCCACTGAGCCAAACCGGTCTCGGCTGGAAATGGCTTCTTACTCATATCCCAGGTAGCTCAATTATCACAGAACTAACTTTTGACCGGGTCTAATAAAACACTGTTAAATTCCAGGGTTTTGACCTACCGCTTCTGTAGTTGGGTGGCATTAGTAAGACTTTACCTTGAAATTACAAGTTACCCAAGGGAAGAAAAAGAAATTCCAGTTAGCAGGCAGAAGCAATGAATGTGACTTTAAATGTGTTCACATCCGGACAAATAGCTGATAGTTAACCTATGAAATAAACAGTCTAAAGCTGGAGGAATATCTATATGCTCGAGGTCTTACCTTTACCAAAGCTCCAGGTTTGATGTCATGATATCCAAGGAACTGAGCTTCAATAATAGACCTAGAACAGAAGGAAAATACAAGATTAAATAAACTGGGACAGAGGTTACCTAAAATTCAGGGCTACTAAAATCATGTGGGCAACAAAGGAACCTTCACCAGGCAAGGCCAGGAGAAAATGTGAATGCACAGAACACACCTCCAACCCTCCCCGCCCCCCATCTGTGCTAATGACACTTACGTCCGCAGAGAGAGCAAAGCCAGTTCATCCATTTGGCTGTAGTTGATGATTCTACACTTGTGAGTGTTTCCTGGCTTGAAGGCTTCAGGATTGAAGGCTTTCTTAGAATTAGAGAGATGGCTGAGCTACAAAATACCAAGTGATTAAGGACAAGTCAGAGACAATAGAACCAGACATTAAAACATACCAAGATGACCACACATTTATCACCTATCATAAAAATAGTACTCTGGCCCCAGCTGGTTTGGCTCAGTGTTTAGAGCGTTGGCCTGCAGATTGAAAGGTCCCAGGTTTGATTCCGGTCAAGAGAACATGCCTGGGTTGTGGACTCAATTCCCCAGTGAGGGGCGTACAGGAGGCAGTTGATCAATGATGTTCTCACATTGATGTTTCTGTTTCTCTTTCTCTCTCCCTTTCTCTCTGAAATAAAAATTAAAAAAAAAAACAACCACCATAAACTACTACTCTGATCACTTGTTAAAATAATTCTTCTAACTGAAAAGCTGCTCTTTACCCTTGCAGAGTCTCCATGTCAGAGAATAGTCTAGATCATAGGTAAGTTACAGCTCACAGGCTGGGCCTATTTGTATAAACTAAAGCTTTATTAGAACACAGCCATGCCCATTCATATACATAGTATCTATAGCTGCTTCTAAGCTATAACAGAGTTGAGTAGTTAGGACAGAGACTATATAGATCACAAGCCTAAAATATTTACCATCTGGACCTTTAAGAAGAATTTTGCCAAGCCCTGGTGTAGATACTAATTCATTCTTATACCTACCATCCTCTAGGTATCAAACATGTCAAAGTGATTCTAAGGAAAGTATATATATAAAATCCTAAGCAACCGAACAACTGAACCACTGGTCAACCGGTCAAATAATGCATCCTGACCACCAGGGGGCAGCCGCTCAAATGACCAATAGGCACCAGATGCAGAGCTCACAGTTGGCCATCACAACCCGGAGACCGCAGCAGAGCAGCAGCTAGCCTACTGAGCGTCGGTGGCAGGTGCAGTAGGGCCGGGATGAGCGGGAGCCGCAGGCAGCAATGGACTGCCGGTTTCAGCCCGATCCCTGCAGGCCACACTGAGACAATACCAGTGCATAAATCCATGCACCAGACCTCTAGTTCTAATATAACAAACACACACTGTTTGGTTCCTAATACAGTTTGACACACTTGGGGATATTAAAAAAATAGGAAACTAATACCAAGGGAAGAAGGACACAGAAGAGGACCTTTTGTGTCCCAACAGTCCCAGTGATAAGATCCTGATGAAACAAAAGGATGGCATACCCGAGCATAGGCCAGAGACCCATCCTTCAGTCTGAAAGTGGCCCCGGCCTTGCTGAAAAAGCCCTGGACAGGAACATCATCCAGGACAGCTCCGAGGTGCTGACAAGACAGCTGGGTGAGTGGGCGCCCAGGCTGCAGGAAGACGGGGCGCAGGCTCAGCCGCACAGCTCTGGTCCGAGGGTGGACACAAAGGACGCAGGCCCTCACCTAGATAAGGGAAAGGACATGATGAACAGGAGGAGGTACACAGGAGATAAGGTCCCTGCGGCAGATTTTCAATGTGCTGACTAGGTCTTGGATGTAAGTACTAAAATTGGCTTGTGAGTGAAGCAGCATGCAGGAAATTCAAACCAAAGGTCCTAGAGCAGTGGTTCTCAACCTTCCTATTGCCGAGACCCTTTAAGACAGCTCCTCATGTGGTGGTGACCCCCAACCATAAAATTATTTCCGTTGCTACTTCATAACTGTAATTTTGCTACTGTTATGAACTGTAATGTAAATAGATGATATGCAGGATGTATTTTCACTGTTACAAAATGAACATAATTAAAGCATAGTGATTAATCACAAAAACAATATGTAATTATATATTGTGAAATATTTATTCCTAATTACAAATAAATGAAATTTTGTCTTGAATTGTGGTATAGCATGGGTAACAGTCTTCATATGACAACAGTAAACTACATTGTTACTTTTTGCTACACCGAGGAGCAGTGTGTTGGTTCCTAAGACCATGGGAAATAGGTGTTTTCCAATAGTCTTAGGCGATCCCTGTGAAAGGGTCGTTTGACCCCCAAAGGGTTGAAAACGACCCACAGGTTGAAAACCGCTGTCCTAGAATAACTATGCCCAACTACATCACAGCTTACTCACGGCCATACACCAGGGTCCCCTCAACATCCTGAGGCCAATAATGTACATGCGTCCGAAACCCTGGGCAGGTGTCACTACAGCAGTGACTCATCTAAAATATATCTGAAACAGCCTGTTCTGATCACATGGTTGTAGCAGGCAAAATGCCTCAACTCTGGATGCAAATATGAGTACAGGGAGAAAAAAATTACTAGGAATAAGTTCACCAAAATGTTAACATTATCACTAGGTGGTGGAGAAGTCTATTTGAACTTTTTAAAAAGATATCTCTATAGCATCCATTAGCATGAATAAAAACAAAAAATAAACTTTAGGATTTAAAAAATTCTGAATAATATCTATTAGAATTTTCTTCTCAAATATCTATGTTCATTGTAGAAAATTTGAATCTTTAGATAAGGGTAGAAAAATCACCCAAAGTTCATCACTACTAAGATCTAATTGCATAATCTTTCAATATTTTAACAAGTTAATTTTTTTTCCCCAAAATTTGGTCTTACACTCTAAGCAATTTTTAAAATGCATTTTTCTATTTAAATATCTTGTTCTCCTGCATTAAACACTCCTCTGAAGCACTTTAAATTATAAAAGCAAAAGATTCACTACCAAAAAAAAAACAACAACAAAAAAAAACACCATTCAAACCATATGGAGGAATATAAAATAAAAACTAAAGGTTGCTTTCTCCACAAGCTACTCCTCTAATCTCAGTCCCCAGAGATGACCACTGGTAGTTTCTTGTGATCTTTCCAAATACTTTATATTCCCCTCACCTCCTCTCTGCACACCTGTACACACCCAGTGCTAGGACCTGTCCCAAACCTAACTGTGGTACTGGATAGCCCAATTGGAATACAACTAGAATCAAGAAAAGATAGGTGTCACATTACTTACTGCTTGATTTGGGTGGTATGTTCCAGCTTTCTTGGGCTCTAAGTGCATAAAATCAACCAAGCCAGTGAAGAATGAGAGGAAGTTTAGTGTAAGGCCAAGTGGAGTCACCTAGCAGTAAACAGAAAATGTTATGAAAAATCACATTTTCCAGGACAACTGTATGTCTCTCCTCTCCCAGCTAACCCTTATCAATCTTTCTTCCCATCACGCTAAGTGGCGAGACAACTCCTGGCACTGGCTGTCTCTTCACTCAGTGAGCTCATTCCTCCCACCCCTCAGGATTTCCCAATGGGATGGAGGGCACTTTGCACGGAGATCCTCAGGCAATGGCCAGCTTGACAGCTCAGACAAATGGTTGCGAACTTGGAGATTTGCCCAGAGTAAGAAAGTAAAACTCAAATGCTTGCAAAATTCGGAATACTGTACAAATGTAGATATTGAAGACATCCAGTCCCTCTTCTCACCCAGCTAGCAGGCAGTCAGGCTTATTCTCTCCTGATGCTTTCTTGAGAACTCTAACACGCCAGAGAACACTTATAACCATGATACTTGAAGGCTGTCCCCCAAAAAGCCTGCTAGCTCCTGCTCCTGACAGGGAAATAATCTAGTCAACAGTCCCACTTCGGCACACAGACTTCCTAATGATGTTTTAGTGCCTGACTTATAGTATTGCAGTCAAAACAAGAATTCAGAAGAATGTTAAAGTTGAGACTCTCCCAGAAGACAGGATATAGACAAATACATGTACATGCCAGAAAAAAGTAAGAAAATTCGAGAATTCACCCATCCAACATCATATTAATAGGCGTTCCAAAAAAAAAAAGAAAAGAAAAGAAAAAGGGTTTTATTTTATTTTTATTTACTTTTGTTAATCCTCATTGAAGGATATTTTCCCATTGATTTCTAGGGAGAGTGGAAGAGAAAAGGAAAGACAGAGAAACATCGATGTGAGAAAAACACATCGATTAGGTGCCTTCTACACAAACCCTGACCAGAGCCTGGGCCAGGGAGGAGCCCACAACCAAGGTACATGTACCTGGCCAGGATCCTTTGGTCTCCAGGCTGATGCTCTAGCCACAGAGCAAAACTGGCTAGGGCAAGTTTATATTTTAAAACAAACAAAAACAAGATCTGATAAAGGATTAGTATACAGAATATAGAAAGGATACTTGCAATTTAACCATAAAAGGACAACCTAGTTTTAAAACAGGCAAAAAATTTTGGATATTTCTCTAAAGATATACAAATGGCCAATAAGCACATGACAAGATGCTCAACATCACTAATAATTAGAAATGCATATCAAAATCACAATGAGATACACCATTTCACATGCAAAGGATGGCTATAATAAAAAGGATAATAATGAGTGTTTACGAGAAGATGGAGCAATTAGTACTTCACCTAATGAATGCATAAATAAGTAGAACAAATTGATATTTCTCTAAATTTTAAAAGAAAACACACAACACAATAATACAAGAAACTTTCCCAGAGCTAAAGGATCTACATTTCTAGATTATACGAGTCCAGCACAAATAAATGAAGAATGAGCCACACCAAAGCACATCATCTTAACATTTTAAAATAAAAGGAATAGAGACAAGATTTAAACACACACACATATAAACAGAAATTAAGATAACATCAGGCTATTCAATAACAACAGAAGCCAGTTGACAATGAGAATAATACTTTAAAATTCTGAATTATTTCTGACCTAGAATTCTAAACCAATCACATGTGAGAGTAGAATAATGATTTCAGATATAGTAGGTGTGCAGAAAAGAGTTAACAGAGCAGGCTTGAGTTTATTATCCTTAGAAAAGCCTCCTTCCAATGTTAGCCTTTGACTGGTGTCTTGAAGTGAGATTTCAGGAAGGTTCCCACCCACCACTCCCAGAACTGAGTACCTGGAGTAGGCTCAATGTACCTACACTGTTTGTGTAAACAGTATGGTTTATACTAACACTCACATTCCTTAGAAGACCCTGGGATTTTGGTACATGCCAGGCAGAGGGTACCTCCACGACCAGCCCCAATTAAAAGCCATCGGGCACTAAATCTCTAATAAGCATCATTGGTAGACAACAATGAATGTGTGTTATCATAACTTGTTGCCAGAGGAATTAAATACATTCTTTGTGACTCAACTAGGAGAAGACTTTTGAAAGCTTGTGCCTTGTTTCTTCCAGACTTCATGCCATAGGACTTTTTTCCCTTTGCTGATTTTTCTTTGCCTCCTTTCACTATAATAAATCAATCATAGCCATGAGTGCCACTACCTTTTGAGTCCTGTGAATCTTTCTAGTGAACTATTGATTCTAGAAGTGGTCTTGGGAATCCCTGACATACTAGGTTAAGAAATTAACCTTCTATGTACCTTTCGAAGAATGCTTCTGGAGAATGTGTCATACTAAAATAAGGGAGTAAACCAAAAAAGAGAAATACATGGAATCAAAGAAGGCTCCAATACCCGAGAAAGAAGGAAAGGATTCAGGAAGACAACATAGAGAAGTCCTAGGATACCAGCTAGGTGGGCCCCAGCATAGCAACCAGTCCAGATTGGAGCAGGATGACAGCAAAATGGGATCCTAAAGGGGGAAAAAGTACCTACAAGGTTATCTAAAGAGTTTGAAAACATGGAAAATTGTAGTGAGAGGGAAGTAACTATAAGGTGTATGAAGAAATCTAAAGATAGGTCTAAAGAGAATTTAGCAAATGGCAGAAACAAAGCTGATTATCAACTCTAAGAAAAAAGCGGTTCAACAAGTAGCCATAATACATTGCCTAGTAAACAACATTTACAGTCATAATTTAAACTCTGAATAATGATTTAACCAAACTTTTAATATATCTCTGTTGGGAAATTGGAGCAGGGGAAAGGAAAATTAAGAGACAAAACTTCATCTACTTGAGAAGAAGTTAAAATTCAATACCTACACTGATAAACCAAGAGATACCAACAGAAGCTTATTCCTTAGAAATATGGAGGCAAATTTCAAAAGAGAAACTAAAAGAGTTAAAGATGGGTTTAGAAAGGATGAGAGAGTTCATTTTAAGTCTTTTAATATCATTTGACTTTTTTAATCAGCACACATATTATCATATCAACATGTGGCACTGGCTACATCCTCAGTGTGTAATAGCCATATGTAATCAGTGGCTACCCTACTGAACAGCACAATTTTAGATTGTGTGCATTTACTACTTTAATAAAAGTCATATTTTACAGAGTAGTAGTGACAATAAATGGCTTACCTTCTGGACCTGGGCTTTGACCACCAGTCCAGGTAGCAAGTTATTAAGGGTCCAGTTGTGCTCCTCAGTAGCAATGGCAGTAGAAACTTCTGAATGACCAATAGACAGACTCACAACTCCTCCATTGCCTTTCACCTCTTCAATGACGCAGTTCAAGTATTGACCCACCTTCAGCTTAGCACCTGTAAGCCCGGCCGCAGCCCCCAGAAGGAAAAATACCTTTATGAGAAGGATCTTTAACTTGGGTTCAAGCAATACCTGAGAGAATCGGTGGCCTGCTTGCCCAGTTGCAATCTAATACTCCCCATATTCCCAATCTCAAAGGGACCAACTATAAAGAGAGAGAAGTTGCCGAGACCGGTTTGGCTCAATGGATAGAGCGTCGGCTTGTGGACTGAAAGGTCCCAAGTTCGATTCCAGTCGGGGGCATGTACCTTGCTTGCGGGCACATCTCCACTGTGGGGTGTGCAGGAGGCGGCTGATCGATGTCTCTCTCTCATAGATGTTTCTGACTTTCTATCTCTCTCCTTTCCTTTTATTTAAAGAGAGAGAGAGAGAGAGAGAGAGAGAGAGAGAGAGAGAGAGAGAAGTGAACCTAATTGATCTAGAAATTGATCACAAAAGTATGAAAATTTCAAAAAGGTAGGAAGAGTGCTGGTTGAGGCCTTAAGAGTCCCAAATTTCAGTGAAATTTTCTAGGTGAGAAACAGTAAAAGTAGCCCATCAGATCTTAGTGAAACCTTGTCACTCCCTGGCCCGTCACACATATTCCCTTCTGTTGGCTAAGATTAATCACTGATCTTAGCAAAGCCTTCAGGGTCACCATTCTGTAATTTACTCTCCAAAGGGCATTAAATAGTATAATCTCCACATATCCCACTCACTACCATGCACTGGCCCCTCTTCTTCCCCTTACCTTTGTTCTTCTGGGCTTTTTTCAGTGGCAGGAAAGCTCTGGCTCCACAAACTCCAATGTCCACTAGGTAGCCATGGTCTTCTAGACTAGACACAGTGCCTGAGAGCAACTGGAGGAAGAGAAAGCATTACCAAAATTCAAAAGTCAAAGGTAATGGGACACACAGCACACATCCCACTACAAAATGTGTATCTTTCCATCAATCTCCACACTTTATCCCATATTCCCAACCCCCTTTTAACTTTTAAACCTCATCCCACTAGAGGATAGAAGAGGGAAAGATATCAACTTTAATTCTTCCGGGCTGAAAGGATTTTACAGTTTCCAGACAGTGAGGAGTGCTATACACAGGTGATAATGGAATGACAGAGAAAAGATAGGAGACATAGGCCAGCAAGGTCACGCCCAGTGCTATGAATGAGAATATAGAACCACCATTCTAGCTGTCATCTTATCCTTCCTAACCACCTCCAAGACAAAAATAAAATAAAATAAAATAACCAAGCTCCTCTATATTTCATGGGAAACAATGTAGCATTCAAATCTGGCTCTGACACTATTTGATCTTTGGCAAATCATTTAAAGCTTTCTCATTCCATTTCCTCAAATGTATAACAGGGATACCTATCTGCCTCGCAGGGTTTCTATGAGAATTTCTTCAGATAAAGTGTCTAAAACTCCACCTGTCATATAATAAGCTCTCAACACTTGTCAATTTCCTGAAACTTCTACCCAATGCTCAGGGCCTGAACCAAACTCCACTGCTTCTAACCAAACATTACAAGGTCATATTGATCTCCTTCCTCTTAAGCACGTATAAGAGTACTTAGATGAGTGTAGTTTATATGAGGATCTGCTACCTACTGGACTTGGAGGCTCTGAGCTACGACTAATTGCTCCTGAATCTCTATAGATTTGAGAGATTCAGTGGTGGGCTATCCAGTCGTACAGATGACAAATTGCTCTGTCTCCCCTGTCTCTTGCTCATAGCAGCCCTCAAGCTTTCCCCACGCAAAAGCCCTATGACCTTTGAAAAACAATTAAACCTACAAAGAAGTCTAGATAAGTAAAGCACTTCAAGGAAGGCCTCTCACCATCAGCAAGTCCCCTTGAGGCTTTATTTTTGCTACCAGCAAATCTTTGACTTGCTTTCCCTTTCTCCCCTCCAAGGTAAAGCCATTAGGTTCAGGTCTTCAATTTCCAAAGCACCCTGGAGACCCTCCTCCTTGTGTGTAACAGTTAAGCTGAAAGTAAAAGGGGTCTAGATACTCCCCAGGAGACAAGGCAGGGCAGAGAGGAGGCACGTCACCAGCTCCTCTTCCCTGACCCCAGATACGTACCATGCCAGGCTTCAGGGCCTCCGCACTCAGCACTTTGTTGACATTTTGGGGGTTCAGAGATAGCTTGACACTCTTTTTGCCTTTGTCTGTAATGCCCACACTGCTCACCACACATCTTACTAGCATCCCAGGAGAGAACAGTTCAGGCAAGCTGGCCAGGTCCTGCATGATACAAATGAGAAAGCCCTGGTACATAATTTTCCCCCGAACCAAGAATGGACTGCTCAGTCCAGTGATTTCTTATCTTCAGACCTCAAGGAACCCAAAAAGCGATGAAGACAGTCACTGCTTGCTCACAAAAGAAATACAGGTCTGTGGTCAGCACAAACCTCCAAATATTTTGCCAAAATGACTGGTCAAAAGAGTTGTCTACAGAGATCAAAGGGATAGTGGCCAGAGGGGAGGAGAGTGAAAGAGGGGTAAAAATGGTGAAAGGGAATATAGTCAATAGTACTGTGATAAGTTTCCACAGATGATTTTTAGAATTAGTGGGGTGATAAGATTGTAAGCTATGAAAATGTCAAATCACTATATAAATTGAAACCAATATAACTATTATAATACTGTGTATACCAACTACTCTTAATTTAAAAAGAGTTGTCTATAAATATAGCAACTCTACTTCTTCATCTCCTACTTGCTCTTCAGCTCACTGCAATCTGCTTCCCTCCCTTCTCACTCTATTACTTTATCTCCAATAAAATCACCAATGACTTCCATGTCGCTAAATCTAACAGTCCATTTTGCAGTTCTTCTCTTATGTGACTTTTAAAAGGAATTTAACATCGGAGGCTACTCCTTCCTTCATTACATGCTTCTTCCCTGGCTTCCAAGACCCTTCAGGCATTGTTTTCTCTATCTGTCTGGCTCTCCTTCTGATAGTAACTCTTTTAATTTAGCAAATGAAATACAGTATTTACTCCTGCCTCAGTCTTTAGTCTCTTTTCACTGTATTTGCTCCCTCTAAGCAACTTCTTCCCCCTTCATAGTTTCAATTACCAATTATATAAAGAAATCTCACACATTTTTGTTTCTGCATCTCCAACTCAACATAGCAAAAAGCATTTCATAATCATCTCTCATAATCCGGGACTCCTTTCAGGGTTTTTCTTTTTATCAATCCTTATCTGAGGAGATGTTTCTACTGATTTTAAAGAGAGGGGAAGGCAGAGGAAGGGAGAGAAGGAAAGAAGGAAAGAGGGAAGAAGGGAGAGAGGGAGGGATCAATGTGAGAGGGAAATATGAATCTTTTGCCTGCCTTATGCACCCCGACCAGGATGGACCCCGCAACTTGGGTTTGACCTGACTGGGAATAGAACCTGAGACCTTTCGGTGTACAGGACAACACTCCAACCATCTGAGCCATACTGGCCAGGGCCAGGATTTCTTATCTCAGAATATCATGGCCATTTGTCAAATCATGAACAATAGGAACCTAGGACTCATCCCTAGCACTTCTTCTGCCTCACCACTTATACCCAATATATCACTGAGTATTGTTTTTACCTCCTCAGTCTTCAGGAAACCCTGACCCCACCTGCCATCAATCTCAGAGCTTAGACTACAGCAATAGCCTCCTAATTGGTCTCTAGGCAAGTACTCATGCCTCAATTTATTATCTATGTGGTGTACATGTCATCCACCCCAATTAAGACCTGTCAAGGGCTTGCCACTGATTCTAAAATTAAAAAAACAATTCTTAAGATGGTCCGTCTTTCACCCAGCTCTTCAGCCTCATCCTACACCACTCTCCCTTGCTGTTTCTGCTCCAGCTAATTCTCTCTGCTACATACTATACTCTTCCTATCTGAACTCCCTTCTTTATCTAGTACACCCTCATCCTTTCCTCTGGGAAGTCTTCCAGGCTCCCTGGGCAAAGTCAAAATCCCTTATTTAAAAAAAAAAAAAAAAGTCCTATTATAAACATGGCATCTTGTACCTTTCCTTCTTAGCCCTCAACAAAGATGTGATCTTGCATTCATTTGTGAACCACTTATTTCCCTTACCTGTAGAGGTTCTTCTTGCTCCACCTGCTCATTCAGTTTTTTTGTGTACGCATCACTGATTTCAGTTACTTGCACGAACCCCTGGAGGCCATTGGGGAGACTAATCACCAGTTCCAGTTCATTTACCTCTTTCACACAACCCAAAATCCGCATCCCCTCACACAGGGACTAGAAGAGAAAAGGAAAAATCAGTACAATAAGGAAGAGAACAATGAATGGGGATGTTAGGAGCAGTCTGGTTTCTAGTCTCAACTCTAACATACAAAAGCTACAAGAGGTACATATGTGAATATGTCAATGCACTTAATTAAACATTGGACGGAACACCATAAAAGATCTAAGTTATACAACAATGTTAACATGCTAGGGTGCCAGAGGGCACTTTCACCTTTTACTTTATTCCAAACCACCCAACCTCACCTGACAGGCAACAAAACGAAGGAAGCAGGCCAGGGGGATAATAGCTGTCTAGAACGTGTCAGCCAGGTCTAAACCACCACTCTGCTCCATGTGACTACTGACATGAGGGAATGCAAGCTTGTGCTGTCAGCACCTTCAAATTTTCACAAGAAGCCAGAAATCACATTTTTATGTGAAGTTTTTTAGTCTTCTAACATTGGCACCAACTTAAACAATTTTCAAAAAAAAATTACAAGACAAACAAAATACTTTTGGTAAGCTGAATTTGAATCTTTCCCTTCAGAATCATTTGATTTCCTCCCCTTTTATAACAACTAACATGTATGTCGGTTACCTAAAAATTTAAGGAACATAAGACCACTTCACTTCCTTGAGACAGTTTCTCTATCTATGAAATGAAACAACAGAATCAGAATGATTGCTAAATTTATTGCCAGTTCTAACCTATGAACCTATGAAAACCCAAGTTCTATGAGGCTAACAGCAGATGAGCTAAAAAAAAAACACCAAAAAAAAAAAAAAATACATGATGCCAGGCATCCTATATAAAAGGGTAATGCGCAAATAGACCAAATAGCAGAATAACCAGTCGCTATGACATGCACTGACCACCAGGCAGCAGACGCTCAGTGCAGGAGCTGCCCCTTGGTGGTCAGTGCGCTCTCACGGGGGGGGGGGGGGGGGGGGGGGGG
>PVJN01033276.1:0-23544 GCA_004026805.1 Lasiurus borealis | reverse complement strand
TTTTTAAACCTCTCTAAATATACTCTTTCTAAAGTCAAATTGGGCATGCCCAATTATTATGCATTATCATGGTAAATTATCAAAGTAATTTGTTCATAATAGTGTTCATAATATAACAAAGCTCTTCACACTTAGCCAGATACAGAACAAAATTATCTGTTCCATAAAATATAATACAAAAGGAAACATTTTGTTTGTCCCTCAGACATACTTAATATATTGCAATAGTGTAAAAATTGAATACAACTTTCTTTTAATTAAATGCAAAATTTTAAATGTTGTGTAAATGATTTAATTATGTCTATGTAATGGTCTTGACTTCCATTTTATAGGAGACATAATCCTGATTAAATAAGATTTTCTGTCAACTCTTTGTATATACCCTGATGCTCTTAAATTGATAAATTCATCTTTTCCTTCCTTTTGATGACATGTAGTTAGGACAATGACTCAGAATAAAAATGATATTCTTATGCTCTATGTACAATCAGATACAAGAGACATTTTAACTATCAGTATATAAAAATATATGGTGTGTTTTAGTGGTTGATCGTTGACCTATGAACTAGGAGGTTATGGTTTGAATCCTGGTGAGGGTCCATGACCAGTTTGTGGGCTTGATTCCCAGTAGGAAGTATATAGGAGGCAGCCAATCAATGATTCTTTCTTATCATTGATGTCTCTCTCTCTCCCTTCCTCTCTGAAATCAATAAAAATATATTATAAAAATATAAAAATAAAAAGACAACAAAAATCAGTAGCAAGAGCATCTAATGGGAAAGACATATCATGTCATAATATATGAATCAATATTTTTGCAGAATACATCTCTATAATTCTAATAGTTCTAGATGAAGGTTTAAAAATTTTTAAGACACTGTAACCTTTGTGCATATATGAGTGGCATTCAGATATTTCTTGAGATACATTCTACAGCAATTATTTTTGAAAGATTAGACTAGATATTAATATTAAAATACTAAAAGCCCCCTGCACGAAATTTGTACACTGGGGGAGTGTCCCCTAGCCCAGCCTGGACACTCTCCAATCTGGGACCCTTTGGGGGATATCTAACTGCTGCTTTAGGCCCAATCCCACAGTTGGATATCCCCCACACAATCTGAGACTGCTGGCTCCCAACTGCTTGCCTGCCTGCCAGCCTGATCACCCCCTAACCACTTCCCTGCCAGCCTGATCAATGCCTAACTACTTTCCTGCTAGCCTAATTGATGCCTAACTGCTCCCCTCCTGGCCCGATTGCCTCCAATTGCCCTCCCCTACCAGGCCAATCACCTCCAACAGTTCTCCCCTGCAGGCCTGGTCCCCCTCAACTGCCCTCCCCTGCTGGCCTGATCACCCACAACTGCCTTCCCCACCAGCCATCTCATGGCGGCTATCTTGTGACCACGTAGGGATGGCCATCTTGTGCAAGTGTGTGATGGTCAATTTGCATATAACCTCTTTATTATATAGTATAAGTACTATATCTATTTTAAGAATAAACCTAGGGTGGTATAGTTAAAGGTGGTACTTACCTCCTCCCACAACTACATAAAAATTACAACTGAACTACAGAATGAAACATCTGAAATCTGTCTATATGTGAGTCCTACAAAAAGGGAATTAAAGAAGCCACATGGTGGGAAAGGAAGAGACTTAGAATAGGTTGTTCTACACCAGATAAATATTGTGAGGAATATCTCAGCTATAGAGGTCCACCCTGAGGAAGAAGGAGTCCCAACCTCATACCAAGCTCCCCATCACAAGGACGTGCCAGGAAGAGAAATCCCCATAACTTCTAGAAGTAAAAACCAGTGGTGCATGGACTTATTCAGACTCACTTCCTCTAAGCTCCTACACTGGGGCAGCAGCCTGAAAGGCACCAGAAATATACATGGAGGAACTGAACATTTGGTATCAAGGTGAGAACTAGAGGGTAGGGGTGGCAGCAATCTCTGGGACAGGATTGCTGACAGAGACCATCATTCTTTTGACAAGACCCCATAGAGCTGGAAGGTGAGCACCATATCTGAGATTCCATCAACCAAACTCATAGGTGATTCCCTGAGGTCCTGCCCCACCCAACTTTCAGATGCACCCAAGATGTTGTTGCCAGTCGCTTCTCCATATGGATGGCCTGTCTTGTCTCATGCTTCAGATTTTTCTAAAATCTCTCATACAAGCAGCATTTGGTCTCAGTGTGCCCCATATGTCTTTCTAAGTGATCCAAGCTCTGGCATTAACAGCAACCAGTCTTAGTTCATAATTTTGCCTCAAATAAGCTCAACACAAGTAGCAGCCATCTGTAGATTGTTTTGTAGCTCATGCCAGGTGGCCCTGGGCAGGACACAGATGGTGGTTGACCGTGGCCTGCACCTCCCAGGAAGCCTCAGAGCCACTGCACCTGGTAGACAGTTGCAGTCCATGTCATACCACCACTACACAATCACCTTCACAAGCGATACACTCAATGGGTAGACTTGGTGGGAATCAGAGCCATACTCTGGTAAGTCCTGCCCTGTGGGGTGGGCCTCTTAACAGCAGATCTTCCACAGTAATAAGAAATCAGGGGTTCATAGTCAAAGCCATTCCTTGTAGATGATTAGCCCAGGGATAAATCCCTCCCACTGACATGCTTATAGCAGTCAAGACTCATATACAACTTGAGGGTCTTCACAGCCCACACAGTGGCTGAAACTTGAGTGCCCGGCATGAGGGTCATGGAAGCTGTGCGTTGAACGCTATAGAATACTGACTACATTAGGCCACTCTACCAAGCTTGGAAGATGTAGCAGTCCTAGATAATAACACACACACACACACACACATACACACACACACACACACACACACACATACACACACACACACACAATGAGGAGACAAAGAAACATGCTCCCCCTCCAAAAATAAAAAAATAAAAATAAAAGAACAAAATATCAGAAAAAAATGAGAAAGACAATGGGACTTCACTCTAATCACAGAGCAATACCTTCCAGGACTTTTATTTTTTAAGAAACATCAATAATATGAGAGAATCATTGATGGGCTGCCTCCTTCAAGACCTCTACTGGGGATCAACCCTGCAACTGTGGCATGTGCCCCAATGGGGAAAATCGACCATGACCTCTGGGTTCATGGATTAATACTCAACCATTGAGTCACAACAGCCAGGCATAGATGCAGAATTTAGAGCACTGGTATAAGTTTGTTTAATAAACTTAGTAAGAATCTCAACAGCATGAAAAAGGACCAGTCAGAAATGAAAGATACACTAACTGAAATGAAGAATAATTTACAGGAAATCAAGAATACTGTAGATGAAGCCAAAATTTCCATCCATCATTGCACATAAATCAAGGTCTTGCTGATATTAAACTATTAATGGGCTTACTCTATAATACTTTCTTATATTACCTATCACCCATAACTAAGGAGAATAATAAAAATAATTATTTTTAATTATTAGAAGGGATAAAACTAGGAATAATAAAATATATATATATATATATATATATATATATATGAAAATATATTTAATTGCAACCTAAGAATTTAAAGAAATTGCATATTATTCATCATGGAAAGTACTCACATTCAGTTTGTAAAGCCTGAGATGGACAATCAAGTTCATAACAACTTTGCAGTTATCTAACAAAAGTGTTGAACATTCTTCCCAGATGAATACATATATGGATTATACATAGAGTTTATCAGGAAGCCTTGTCATGGACTCATTCATTATGAAGACAAGGTAGAAGATATCAATGATCAAGGGAAAAAAATGAAATTTTAAGATATATACATATTCTAAGATAATTCTCAGATTCTAAGTAAATGAATAAATAATCTAATGCTCTTCTTCTGAAAAGGTAATGTGGTACAAATAATATGATTATTCTATCACAAAGGTCGGCAAACTGCAACTTGTGAACCATGTGTGGCTCTTTGGCCCCTTGAGTGTGGCTCTTCCACAAAATACCATGGCGTGGGTGAGTCTAGTTAGAAGTTTAACTTTAAAAAATTTGGTTCTCAAAAGAAATTTCAATTGTTGTACTGTTGATATTTGGCTCTGTTGACTAATGAGTTTGCCGACCACTGTTCTATCATATTAGCACTTGGGCCATTTATATTTAATTCAGAATGTTCTCAAAGAATAACTGGAATATTTCTTTTTTACCAAGAACCATTTATATAAAGAGCCTCATGGTCCGTCTAATAACAAGATTGCCCAAGATTGGTTAAACTTTGATTTCTCTTGACTTTTCATGGTACAAGGATAACATGAAATAAATATAATAGTATATGCAAACAGTTTTCCTTTCATTTTAAAGAAAGTTAGAAATAGTTATAAATCATTGTACCCATTTCAAAAGAGCTAAGATATGAAGAATAAATCAGCTAGCAACCACAAAGCAACCACAAAGCAAAAATCAAGGTGTATTTTCAGGGAAAATTGTTAAGGAGATAAAAGCAGCTACCAGCTACAGTGAGCAGTCTTATTCCTGACTAGGCTGAAAATATCTAACAAGAATGTATTCTTCTGTGAATATTCTTTTTTTAAAATATATTTTATTGATTTTTCACAGAGAGGAAGGGAGAGAGGTAAAAAGTTAGAAACATCAATGAGAGAGACATCAATAAGCCGCCTCCTGCACGCTCCCTACTGGGGATGTGACCACAACCAATGTACATGCCCTTGACCAGAATCGAACCTGGGACCTTTCAGTCCGAAGGCTGATGCTCTATCCACTGAGCCAAACCGGTTTTGGCTCTTCCGTGAATATTCTTAAAAAAAAAACTGAAGGCTTTTTTTTTTTTTAATTTAAGGATTTGTGGAAAATTCCTTTATAGTAACAGGAAGCTGCCAAACTTTGTTCCAGAGACTAGAAATTTCAATTGAAACATATGTGATTTTTTCATTCCTTATGCAGATTTCAGTGTGCAAAAAGTAGAACCCTAAATCCACCTAAAATTTGCTTTTGTGTATTTAAAGTGCCCGACCTTTACACCAGATGAGTTTACAATTTAATTATATGATGGTACTAGCAAGACTACAAAATAAAATCAATCGATAGTAAAACACATGCAATATAATGTTGCACACTGTGAAGAATAGCCAATATTACACAGTACGACTCCTCAAGCATTTGAGAAATCATTCAACAGAATTGCAGCTTTGAGAGCAGAGGAAAATTTTTTAAAGAGCAAATAAGGTCAAAATTTTATTAAAGGGCATGAAACACAGCCTGGGATTATTAATCAGTATAGAATATAAATCTTTTCGTGACAGCTCTTAGCAATGAAAGCAAACATTTGCATAATATTTTACTTAAAATAGATAAAAATAATAATAGAATTACTTGAGTTCTGCCAAATGGTTTCATTACAAATAAGATATCTGTGAAATTTTATAAAAGTGGGAGGGTGTGAAAAAGGTCTCCAATATATATTTTAGTAAAGATTTCAAAGTATTTTGGAAATAAACAGCATCAAAATAAAAGGGATTTATACTTATTTTGGCATTTAATGTCATTTTATGCAAGAAAGCAAAATTTATCAAATCTTACATGATGTTTCTTCTCTATTGCTGAATAATAAGCCATTGCAAAACTTAGTGCCTTAACACAACAGAGATATATTACTTTTCATGTTTTTGAAGTTGATTGGGCTCTTTTCCTGCTCCATATAGTCTGTCCACTGGGGTCACTCTGAGACTGTGTGTATCCAAATAGGCTGAACTAGTTATGCCAATTATAATCAAATTTTTTAAAAAATTATATATATATATATATATATATATATATATATATATATATATATATATATATTATTGATTTTTTTATAGAGAGGAAGGGAGAAGTATAGAGTGTTAGAAACATCGATGAGAGAGAGACATTGATCAGTTGCCTCCTGCACGTCCCCTATTGGGAATGTGCCCGCAACCAAGGTACATGCCCTTGACTGGAACTGGGACCCTTCAGTCCACAGGCCGATGCTCTATCCACTGAGCCAAATCAGAATTAGCCAATTATAATCAATTTTAAAAATGTAAACTGATCTAAAAAAAAAAATTGGCTGAGACAGAAGATTTAAAAAGGCCTCTCTCACAGCCTTGAAACTGACTGCCTCAGGGGCCTCGGTTATCCTCATTGTTGCTAGCTCTCCATGTGATATTGTATCCTCCAGGGACCCGCCACATAACTTCTCTCCAGTAAGGGAGCTAAGATTAGCTTACAACATAGCTACTGAGTTCCAAGAGGGAGAACTCTGAGAAGATAAGCTTCAGTGTGAAAGTATATGTTAAATCTCTGCTTCTATCATGTTCGCTAACCTAATATCTCTCTGACCAAAACTGTGGTATGAGGAAGCCCATATAATTCTGTGAGGGCACCTACAAAAGATATAAAGTGGGGGAGCATAGGCATTGCTCTTTCTCAGTATGATAGCTTAGCATGCATGAGCTATCTTTGTACATTTAAATGGAATCTGTGAGATTGAATTTCCTTTTTTTTTGCATTACTTTGTGATAAGAAAAAAAATTATTATCCCCTTATAATTCAAACAATTTCATAAGAAATACTACAAGTGAAAAGTACTAGTACTTTATTTTTTCATTTTTCTCAATTACAGTTTGCATTCAATATTATTTTGCACAATGGTTAGATAATCACATACTTTACAAAGTATGATATAACTGGTACCTATTTAGCATAATACATAATTATTACAATATTATTGACTACTAGAGGCCTGTTGCACTAAGAGATTTGTGCAATAGGCCTTCCTTCCCTTGGCTTCCAGCACTGGTTTTCCTCCAGCATTTGGGACCCAGGTCTTTGCTCTGGCCGTAGTCTACCACCTTTGCTGCCAACTCTGGCCAGAATCTGTCTTCTTTGTCTTTGCTGCAGACTCCGGCTAAAGTCTGCCATCTTCGCTGCAGATTCAGGACATGTAGGATCTGCCATCTTCATCTTTGCTATGGCCAGAGTGCTGCTCCTATAGATCACTTCATCCCCCTTCTCCCGCCCTCTCTCTCATAGCAGGCCTCCTGCCCAGCCATTCCGAGTCTGGAGTAGCTGGATGGCTGCTATCTTTCTCCTTCTAATTTGCATATTCCCTCTGATTGGCTGGTGGGTATAATGGAGTGATGGTTAATTTGCATGTTTCTCTTTTATTAGTGTAGATATTTCCTACACTGTTCTTTATATCCCCATGAGTATTTGTAACTACCAATCTGTATGTATTAATCTTTCACCTTTCTCAGTTCCCCTAACTTCCCTTCTGGCAACCATCAGTCTGTTCTCTATATCTGTGAGTCTGTTTCTGTTTAGTTTATTCATTAATATTATTCTTTAGAATCCATACTTAAGTGAAATCATATAGTATTTGTCATTCTCTGATTGGTTTATTTCACTTAGCATATTGGTTCATCTATGCTGTTGCAAATGGTAAGATTCTGTTCTTTATTATAATAAAGAACATGTATAATATACATGTACCACTACTTTATATCCATTCATTTATTGATGGGCATTTAGGTTGCTTCCAAATCTTGGCTATTGTAAATAATGCTGCAATGATCATAAGGGTTCAGATATTCTTCCAAATTAGTGTTTTGGTTTTCTTCTAATATATAAATCCAGAAGTAGAATTGTTGGGTCATAAGGCAGTTTCAGTTTTAATTTTTTGAGGAGCCTCCACCCTGTTTTTCATAATGGTTGCACTATGCATTCCCATCAACAGTGCCCAAGTGTATCCTTTTCTCCACATCTTGGCCAACAATTGTTGTTTGTTTATTTATTGATGATAGCCATTCTGACAGGTGTGAGGTATTATCTCATTGTAACTTTAATTTGCATTTACCTGATGATTAGTGATACTGAGGATCTTTTCATATCTGTCTGTTAACCATCTCTATGTCCTCTTTGAGAAGTATTTGTTTAGATCTGTTGACCATTTTGTAATTGGATTGTTGGTTTATTTCATGTTGAGTTGTATGAGTTCTTTATAAATTTGGGGTATTAACTCACCAGATTTATCATTGGCAAATGTGTTCTCCCACTCAGTGGGTTGTCTTTTCATTTTGTTGATGGTTTGATGTAGTTCCATTTGTTTATTTTTTTATTTTGTTTCCTTGCCTGAAGAGATGTAACAGAAAAATGTTACTAAGAGAAATGTCCAAGATTTTGCTGCCTGTTTTCTTCTAGAAATTTTATGGTTTCAGGTCTTACATTTAAACCTCTAATACATTTTGAGGTTTTTTTGTTTGTTTATTTGTTTGTTTATACTGTTAAAAAGGTGGTCTAGTTTCATAGTTTTTCATTTTTAAAGAAATAATTATTATTCTATAATAAATCCAGGAGAGAATATCTAAAATTAACTGGTAGAGAATATCTAAAATTAACTGGTAAATTTTAAAAACAAAACCATTTACCATATTTGCCTTATGTAAGAATAATTTTTCCAGAATTATCACTTTCCTTTTCTAAGAAACAGTTCTTAAATAAAAGGAATACCCAAGTTTACAGAATCAGGTTTTAAAAACCTCATTCACTCAAAAACATTTTGAAAGATTAAAATTGCTGGTGTGTTGGCAGGCTAATAGCAATCTCAGGTAGTTAAAAAAGGAAAATTGAATTTATTTAATGAAAGAAGGATGGATTTACCCAAAGGGAAGGGCTATATAGCACTAAGCCAAAGGGTTTTGGGTCCAGGATGGCAGAAAAAATGTATTTAGGACAATGAAATAAGGAAAGGCAGAGAAGAAGAGAGTCTAGACTAGACTGGGCTGCTTTGGCCACTGAGAAGTCAGAGAAAAGAGAGCCTTGGAGACAAGGTCAGGCAGGATGTTTGCTCAGGACAAGCTGCCACTGCCCATTGCTCCCTGGTTGCAAGTTTCATGGGGTTCTTTAGAGGGAAGAAAGGGCAAGGGAATGGCACTAGTGTGCTTCCCCAGGGGCTGTCAGACCCTGGGTCTTTTGTCCTAGAGATAAATAAGGATATTTATCTCTTTCTTGCAGGTGAAAATCTTAGGGGAGGAATAAGGGGAGGTCTTAATAGAATATTCATCAGCTTTCCAGGTGTGCTAGTGGTCTCCACGGATTAGTCAGTGCCAGGGTAGAGGGTCATTAGTCAACGCAGCTAGTCCTGGGGCAGCCATAGCATCACTCGTTTGGTTTTGCTGATTTTCTGGGCCTGGAGCTGCAATACAACTGAGGCCTAGATGTTATCTTTAGGAAGGAAAAGGTCAGAGGGTCTAAACCTCCTGACCAATGATATGCTAGGGGAGGATAAATTACCATGGGGGTAAGCTTTTTGTTTCCCCAGTTTTGACCCTTGCTAGGCATAGGGGCTTTCACCCCAGTGAGTTTCTGTTCCTGGTCCATCATCCTTGCTCAGCTCATGTCTGTCTAATTTGCTTCTTGTTGTTTGTATATGTGAACTGCAAATAATAATAACAATGATAATAATAATGCATATAAAAATGAAATTAAGCATAGTGACTGATTCTCCCCCTGGGGGTGGGGATAGGGGGATGGGGAGGAACAACATCTGCATCAACCATTAATTTGCTTAAACGTATTGATAAACTTAAAATAACATTAAGCATAATTAGATCAAAAATTAGGTGAAGGAAGGATCACTTTATTTGGCTGGGCACTTTATTTTGTTCTCATCTTGATAAACAAGGTGAACTTGAACTTTGATTTTTAAGTCCATAGGAGGCTTTGAGAATGTTATACAAAATCTGTGGGTCTACAACCTCATTGTAAGGGTGAATTAACAATAAACCAACAAATATACTCTAAAGTAACCCATGTTCCTCCTGGAATGCAAATAATTCTTACAGTTAAGCTGAAAAATGTAACTTCACAGTCAAACCTGAAAGGAGAACAAAGTACTATGAGTAAGAAGCAGATGGCAAGTAATACAGCAGAATAGACAGATAGTTTTGATAATATAATTATCAAACTATGAATAAATGAAAGGAATTGAAATGTAAAAAATGGCAATCAAACTTTAAAATATGACTCATTATATTAAAAGTAATAATTAAAACTTTGACAAATGGAACTATATTTATTAAAATTTAAAACTCTATCAATGTGCTTATAGGAAAGTAGCTATAACTGAAGAACAGACTATTGAGTTTAAATAGAGGTCATAAGATAGTATGGGAAATGAATGGGTAATGATTAAAAATATGAAAGAGAAAGTTAGAAGACATGAATCTAATATATAACAAATTTGTGTTTCAGAATAAGAGGAAAGAGAAATTGAGGTAGTGACAATTTTTGAAGAGATAATGACAGAATCTTCCTTTACTGGTGAAATATCAAATATACATATCTGAGAAGCTCTGTGTATCCCAAGCAAGAGAAATAAAAACTGACTCAAACCTGAGGAGAAAAAAGTTAGAGGGAAAAAGACAGATTATTCCAAAAAAGTGAAAATTAGAGGGTTAAAGAAGCTGAATCAAAGAGTTTAACTGTATTTTTTTTTGTCTTTTTTGTTTTGTATAGTTTTGTTTTTAACTGCAGTTGATGTTCAGTGTTATATTACTAACTTTAACATCTGCTGAAATGCACCAATTGGCAAAGCTTCATGGCCTTGATCATTATGGAGGCTGCAATTACAGTTATTCCTGGAGACCCACTAAACTTAAACCAAGTACACTTATAACATTGGAGGAACTACTAAACATAAAATAGAGGATAAACAGGTAAGCCTTACCTTAAACTTTGGAACTATAATTGTCTTGCCTACATTCTCTAGTCATAGTACTCAATTTTCTGAAGTATGTCATAGTGGTTATGGCTAATCTGAATCAATGAGCAGTAAATTCAAATTAAATGAAGTCTTTGACACTTAAAATTAGCTTGATAAAAAAGACCCCATGGACCTTCCCCTGGATAAAATAGCGCATACTCCCCAATACACATGCATTCCTCAAAGATAGCACAGATTTGGTTCAGAACACTTACATAAAGCAAATATAGCAAAAAGGTCACACAAACTTTTTGGTTTCCTAGTTCACACACTACACTGCAGTGTATAAATATGCAGCGGCATTACGGCTAAAAGAACAGTTACATACCTTCATTAAAAAATACTTTATTTCTAAAAAATGAAAGCTATACTCTGAGCCTTTGGCAAATTGTAATTCTTTTGCTGATGGAGGTCTAACCTCCAGAATTTGTATAAAAGGCAGTATTTGTGAAGTGCAGTAGACTGAAGTGCAGTAAAGCGAGATGTGCATGTTAAAGAAAACTGGGGCCTTCAAGGGTTGAAACCTATTATATAAGATCTATTTAGAGAATGGGAGATCCTCCTCACTGCCTCTCTAATTAACAGCCCCAAATGACCTGATTTTAACCTGAAAGAATGAATGAAGCCTCATAGCTGGATCATTGTCATGTTAACACTATAGTGACACCAGTTAAGCACCCATACCCAATCTGATAAAAATTACTGAATCCATCCAACCAGCAGTCATAGGTTTCATTACTATATCCAGTATCTATTCCAATTGTCTTTCCAATGCAGTTTGTTTTCACCAGCTAAGGGACACAATAAAACATGCTCATCTGGCTACCCTCTACCCTTTAGCTACCTCAACATTCCTGTGATCAGACATAATCTTTGCAGGCATAACCTTTTTTTTAATAAGTTGATATTTTTTTAATAAATCTTTATTGTGCAGATTATTACAGTTGTTCCTCTTTTTTTCCCTCCCATAACTCCCCTCCACCCGGTTCCCACCCCACTGTTTGCCCTTCCCTCGTCCCACTGTCATCATCCAGAGGTGTACAATTTTTGTCCAGTCTCTCCCCACACTCCTTTAACCCCTTACCCCTAAGAACTGTCAGTTTACTTCCTTTCTATACCTCTGATTTTATTATATTCACCAGTTATTCTGTTCATCACATTTTTGTTCACTTGAATTTTAGATTTACTTGTTGATAGGTACCTCGAGATATGAGTGCCCTAACACACGAGATTTTTGAGATACAAGCCGTAGAGTGAGTGATTTTTGCTTTGAAATATGAGCAACGTTTGAGATAGGAGTAAATTGTGCGGATCGGCTAGCTGCACATGACCCACCAGTTTACCTCAACTCGAGCATCTCATAGTTTCCCATGCCTCAAGGTTACAGAATGAATTAAACTGTTATCTTGAGGTACCATTGTATTTGTTGTCACTTTGTTCTTCATAATTTTTATCTTAATCTTTTTCTTCTTCTCCCTCTTCTTAAAGAATACCCTTCAGCATTTCATATAATACCGGTTTGGTAGTGATGAACTCCTTAAGCTTTTTCTTATCTGTGAAGCTTTTTATCTGACCTTCAGTTCTAAATGATAGGTTTGCTGGGTAGAATAATCTTGGTTGTAGGTTCTTGCTATTCATCACTTTGAATATTTCTTGGCACTTCCCTGTGGCCTACATAGTTTCTGTTGAGAAATCAGCTTAGAGTTGTATGGGTGCTCCCTTGTAGGTAATTAGCTGTTTTTCTCTTGCTGCTTTTAAGATTCTCTCTTTGTCTTTTGCTCTTGACATTTTAATTATGATGTGTCTTGGTATGGTCCTCTTTGGATTCCTTCTGTTTGAGATTCTGTGTGCTTCCTGGACTTTTATGTCTATTTCTTTCACCAGGTGTGGGAAGTTTTCAGTCATTATTTGTTCAAATAGGTTTTCAGTATCTTGCTCTCTCTCTTCTTGTGGCACCACCATAATTCTGATGTTGATATGCTGGAAGTTGTCCCAGAGGCTTCTAACACTATCTTCATATCTTTGGATTCTTTTTATTTTTTGCTTTTCCAGTTGGGTGTTTTTTGCTTCTTCATATTTCTAATCTTGGACTTGATTCTTGCATTCTTCTAGTCTGCTATTGGATCTCTGTATATTATTCTTTATTTCAGTCAGTGTATGCTTAATTTCTGATTGGTCCTTTTTCAGATCCTCGAGGGTCTCACTAAATTTCTCAGAGGTTTCTAGAAGATTCTTGAGTAACCTTATAACTGTGGTTTTGAACTCTACACCCAGTAGTTTGTTTTCTTTATTTCTTTCATTTGTAACCTGTTTCTTTGTCTCCACATTTTGGCTGCTTCCCTGTGGTGATAGAGTGACTTTGTGTACTAGGTGCCCTATAGGACCCAGTGGCTCAGCGTCCCTAATTACCTGAGGTGGACACTCTTGTTGCATCCCATTGTGGGCTCTGTGCACAGTCTGGTTGCAATTAAGCCTTGATTGTTGTTGGTATCACTGGAAAAATTGACTTCCAGGACAATTGGCAGTCAGAATCAGTTGTGTCTACGAAGGGAGAACTTCTGTGCTGGAGACAACTCTATGGCACAAGATTTGCTTCAGTGGGGCTTTGGCTCTTACTGAGTCTGCCCCCTGAGTGTGTCTCTTATGGATCTGAAGAGTTGTAATCTGATTGGTCTCACTCTGACCACTGGGTATACTGGCTCTTGTATCTCCAAGGAGATGCAAAGTCAATTACTGCCTGAGGCCACCCAGCAGGAGCTACAGAGAGATCTGTAGATTTCTCCTCTTTGTTTGGGGTTTGGATGTGCCCAGATGAGGCCTAGCTGTGAAGCAATGCAAGCTGCTGTCCAGCTTTAGGCCTTCTTTTGGAGGCTCTGGTACTCTCTGACCCAGCTGCAGTTGTTAGGTTTTAGATTGCAAAGGGGTAGGCCATTCATATGCCAAAACCTCTGTGCACAGCTTGGGTGGGGTTATAAATTGGGTGGAGCAGGGTGTCAGGGCATCAACAGGGCAGAGCAAACAGCAATGGCTGATTGTTGGCCCTGTCCCAAAGAGGTCCTAGGGTCTCTGTGTCCCACAGCACTGTGCAGGAACAATGAATGCTGCAAGCACCTCTGAAAGAAAGCTGCCCTCATGTTCCAGGCCAATGCCAGGCAGTCCAGTTTCTCCCTGTATGAGTCTGGGTCCCCAGAGTTTTGCCTGGAACTGGAGTTCAGAGCAGTAGGGAGCTTGTGTCTCCCTCCTGATTGAAAAAGACAACAGTGTACTCAGTTGCCAGCCCCTTTCCATGCATGCCTCCATAGCTCTGCACTTCACTTCCTCACCTCCACACTTCTGAACCTCCTCTGAGTCTCTTTCCTTCTAGTTGTATAAATTCCACTCAGCCAGCCTTCCCTTAGTTCTGAATGATGCCGGGTTTATCTTTTAGTTGTAGTTTTGAAGTGGTTGTGCGAGAAAGCAAGTTCGGGTGTTCACCTATGCTGCCATCTTGGTTTCTCCCTGCAGGCATAATCTAAACGGCATCCATCTTTTCGAGGATCACAAGTATTCCATTCCACTGATGACATCCTCCTCCAATGAAATTCATTGGTACACTCATTCAGGACTTACTAATACTCACAAAATAATTTATAAAAAGGCAATGGGTAAAAAAAAAAAAAAAAAGAAAAGAAAAGAAAAAAGAAGGCAATAGGCCATTGTTCTGCAATAGTACAAGAACCCAAATCCTGCGAATTATTGATAAACTGAGAGCTGCTCCATCCCTAACATTATAAATAGCTATTGATATTTTCAGCACCCATGATGTTAAAAAAAGTGCAAGGTTGTTGCTGTTGTTGTTCTTTTTGTTGAAGCTAGGCACTTTATTAATGAGGAGCCTTGGCTTGCGAGAGGAAGGTTGAGCTATGCCGGACCAGTGTCCATTTCAGTGAATTTTTCTGGATATCAGGAGTTCCTCCATGAAGATTTAGAAGGCAGAGAGGGAAGAAATTCCTCTCACCCCCAGAAGGCGACTGCCAAGCTACAGGAGGGTTAGGGATACCCTCAGCACAGCTGGACCTCTGGGACAATCACTGATTAGAAATTTGGTACCTCTTTCTCTTAAGGTTCTCCTGAAGGCCAACTTGATTTCAGTGGAAGCCAAGCACAACCAGGCCCTGGCCAGCCTAGGCACCGTAAGGCTTGTTTATATGGGTGAAGTCCCAGACCCTTATTCCTCAGAACAAGGCCATGTTCCCAGTGAGAAGCCCTTTACCTCACAGAGAGCCCACGTGCCTGAGCAGTGAGGTCCAGCTTCCTGAGCTGAGTGGGTCACAAGGCATGGGTGCGCTGGATAAAAGGGAGAGCTTCTGAGTAGGATGGCAAAAACAAACCCAAGATCTTTTAGGATTTGAGTTTTATAAACAACATATCCCTCCTTTACAAATCTTACTTGAGTTCATTTATGCTGTTACACACATATCAGTCTAAAAATGGTGCCTTCTATAATGCAAAGCTCTGGAATCTGTCCAAATTGCAATACAAATAGGCACTTCTGTTAGTGTACTGTAAAGACTTCTGGGATTTGGCAACCTCCTCTCATTCCTCCTGTGTTCCTTGCTGCACTCATCATGGCCATAATTGTTTATGGGCTTCCTGTGCAAGAAACTACTCTTCTTGGCCTCCTACTGCATTACTCCTTAAGGTAGTAATTGCTGAGTGCACAATGAAATTTCCTGTCCTCATTCCTTTGCCAAATGTCATAGTGATAAAGGAGGTAACCCTGTTCTGTGCTCCTCAGCTTCTAAGCAGCCTCTTGATATCAGTTAAGTGAGCATCAAAGGGAGTTCATAAAGGAAGGATAGCAGAGCCACCATTATAAAAGATGGAGCTCACTAGGGAGTTGCTGCTCTTGATCCTTTAATTCCACCTTCCAGATCAATAATGGAAGCCAAGAGTCAGCAAAATTGGCTGAAGGTTAATCAGCCATCTTAACACAGGATATCTTGGCCAATGATCAGCTCATCTGCATTTTTACTGATTCTTGGGTGTGGTCTACTCTACTGGCAGCAACAATCCCTTATCCAAAAATTTACATTTGAATAAAGAACTCCAGGTATCTCTTGCCTCACAAATACCCAATATGTAAATGAAGGTCACCATGTTCCTGCACATGCTAAAGCCACACTACAAGACCTTACCAAGACATACTCCTGAATCCCTTGGAAGTTCTGGACATTATTGACAGTAACCAAGGCCCTCATTTTATTTCTTAAAATATACAGTGCTAGGTTCTCGAACAAAATATTCAATAGAATTTTCAACACCCTTACCAGTTGCAGGCTATGGCCTCCTAAATCACCATATCTTACTTAAATGAGATAAAATTCAATTAAATGAAACAAGGGACATTTTAGTCATCAGTCAAATATCAGGAATAAATTATAACAAAAATATTAATACAGTTTTGATGCTGACTGTTGAAGTCTTTGATCCCCACACTCTCCTTTCTCCTTCTGCCCGCTATCAAGTTGATAAGAAAGCCCACTTGTTCCTTCCTTTGGCACTGGCAGGAAGTTAAAATGACAAAAACCCAGGCCAGCACACAGAAACCCTTACTCCAGCCCAACCGAAAATGAAAGCTTACCCAACACAATGTTTAGCAGCAAAAACCCAGGTGTAAACAAATTTACAAAGTATGATTATGTTATAATTTAAAAGTTATACTATAAAGGCATAAGTAAACATTATTGTATATTTTATAGAGATACAACTATATAGCAAAACTAAAGGAAAGGTGAAGAATTATAAATGCGAAATTTTGAATGAGGGTGGGGGAAAAAGATTAGGATTTAAGAGATCAGACAGGAGATTGCCAAACAAATGGCAATATTTTTTTTTTCTGAAAACTATGTGATGGGTACATATAGATTGTCTTTTCTACATGTTTTATGAATATTATTTTATAGACTCAAAATTTAATGTGAATAATTAAAATTCAGAATTCTTGAAATAAAAACATTATTACAAAATGTTTTGGGGTTTTAAGTTTTTAATACAGGCATGGGAATAGAAGAAAGAAAAGAGTAAACAACTGACAATTGCCTTTGTGAGACCATGGAGTCTAACTGCTTATCTCACTACCTAATTATGGAGAACACTATCACTTCAGTCACTAGGAGCTATAATTATGTCATATATACATATGCGTCATTGACCAAAATTGTTTAATTAGCATTAGTCATTGTTTGAACTGACTGCATTGTTATTCTATAAGGATTTTCTAGGATATCTTGGACATAAATACATACAGTTAATGTGTATATATCAGATATTTTCCTCTGTATTTACATTATAGAACATCAAGAAGCTCTAATTACAGTATATTGTGTGTGTGTGTGTGTGTGTGTGTGTGTGTGTGTGGACTGCACATTGTCAAGCAAATTAGACTAGTAAGTTATATTCATAATTATTTTTAATTTTAAATAGAAAGAAACAAACCTAATGAATTAATATTTGTTTTATATTTATGTGTGAAAGGTGTCCAAAAGTTTCTTGGAATATCTCAAGACAGATCATCACTGAGGAGAATAAATAATGCTTGTTATAGAAAAATAAAAAACTCATAATTAATATACAAACAAAATTTAAAGACACTAGGAGAACCAAATATAATAAAAAGTGAATGTGTGACCCATGCACTGTGAAAAAAATCAACTTAATTATGGTTTGTTACAATAGTGCCTCTTTTTGAACGAAGTCCAGCTTTAATTAAAATCTTCACATTCCATCAGATGGAATTACAGATGAGATTAGTAGAAACTCTCTATTGTTCTTATTCATTTTAATGTACTGCATTTCAGCAGTAAGGCGATATACAAAAGAAAAGCAATTCACTAGCTCTTAAAAGGGGTATGCTGCAATTCTAAATTTAATTAAATTAGATTAGTTATACATCATTTATATTACCAGAAATCAAAGGCTGTTTCTAAGAACCTCTCCTCCTGTCCCATCCTTACCCTCATCTATTATGCCCAATACAAGATTACAAAAACTTTGTTGAACTCCTGTTATTTTTGTTTTTAGTAAACAAGAATATTTCTTATAAAATAGTCTTGCTTTCCTTTCATCTGTCCAGCAAATATAAGGAAGACTCAATAAGCAAATCACTTAATGTCCATGGTAACAGAATAGACAACTCACCATTTTTAGATAGTCCATTTGCAGTTATGAATTGCGATAATAACTAATCCCTCATTTCTCTATAGCCTTTGTATTTTTAAAAAACTCACACATTATATTTTGCACATTTCTCTGACTTCCTGTGAATACAGTTGGACAAAATAGATCTAGAAATAATTCATTGTGTGTATATTTCTATGACTATAAGTTAATCTAGCTGCCTCCCAGGCTATTTCAATATTATCTTTCAGCTATAGGACAATGAGATCTCAAAAATCCAATGTAGTATATCTCTATGTACATGTTGGCTGAAAATGTAACAATGTCAGTATTATGTTTTCTGTTGTTTTTAAATTACTATATTATGGAGCAAAGTGTCATACAGCACTAGATAACAAATACTAATTTTGATTTGGGGGCAGTGTAGAAACTGGGAGAATTGGAGCAGAGTTTTAGTAAAAATGCAAAGTGCCTTGAAGTCATTATTTGTGGAAATACGATGGCTTTGAGGAGTTTGTAGTAAGAGCTTAAAGGATAATACAAAAACTTTTATTGGAAATCAGAGCATAGAGGTTCCTGTATGCAGTAGTAGAAAGTTTAGCAATACTGTGGCCTTCGCTAATGTGAAAAATAGAAAATGTATCTAATTCACCAAGTGACCTAGCTAAAAATGATTTCCAGGTAGAATGTTGAAGGTGCTACCTGGTTTCAAGTTTTTTGTAGTAAAACCTCAAAGAAAAAAAAGATCAGAATTATTAAACAAAAAAAATATTCAGGATGTAGTAGTTTTGAAATTTTAGTGTCTTCAGATGACAAACAGTATGAATATTATTTTATAGAGAACTGCTTCAGAACAGAACAAATCCTGAGCACTCTCAGGAAAGAACAATTTAAAGAAGTGAAATAAATAAGAGAGAGTGAGACTGTTTCTATTTTGTTTGTTTGTCTCATAGATACAAAAAAAACAAACCAATGGTTGCCAGATGGAAAAGGGCCTGAGTGGAAAAGATAAAAGGAGTAAGAATTACAAACTGATAGCTACAAAGTATTCACAGGGATGCAAAGTATAGTATATGTGATATATTAAAGTCAATAATAATGTAAAAACATCCTATGGTATCAGGTAGGTAGCAGACTTATCTGGGGGATCACTTCATAAATTATATGTCTATCCACTATGCTGTATACATAAAATTAATACAAAATAATATTGAATGTCAACTATAATAGAAAAAAATTTTATATTAACTACCTCCACCAAACTAAAAAATAATAATAATCAGCAGAAAGTATTACTGTTTTGGCCATTAATAAATAAAGCTGCTATCCACATATGTGTGTAGGGTTTTGTGTGGATATAAGTTTCTAATTCCTTTGAATAAATACTAGATTCTGTCTGGTTGGCATGGCTCAGTGGTTAAGCATTCACCTATGAATCAGGAAGGAGATCATGGTTCAATTCCCTATTAGGGTTGATCCCCAGCTGAGAGGTATACAGGAGACAGCCAACCAATGATCTTCTCTCGGCATTGATGTTTCTATCTCTCTCTCTCTCCCCCTTCCTCTCTAAAATCAATAAAAATATATATTTTCAAAAAATAATGAGAGAGAATCACTGATCGGCTGCCTCCTGTACACCCCACACTGATGATTGAGCTCACAACCCAGGCATGTGCTCTGACCAGGAATTGAATGATGACCTCCTGGTTCATAGGTAGATGCTCAACCATTAAGCTATGTTGGCCAGGCTCTCTCTCAGCATAGGAAAAATAACCTGGGCAAGCACCCCTGTCTGTGGGAAAGGTGTCCTGAGTTCTTACTCCAATGCCAGTTCCTCCCCTATATGTCCCTGGATCCTCCCAAGCCTTAGCCCCAGTACTGGAGCTCAGAAGGAGTGACTCCCAATAAGTTCATGTGCAGGCACTTTAAGAGGAACTGCCTGGTTCTCCAGCTGCCTCCTTATTATTCAACCATAAACCCCACCAGTTTGCACAGCCTGAAGTACTGGGGACTTCTCTTCCCAGCTGGGCTGGTGGGCTGCTGTGGGGCTGGGACCCTTTGCTTTTATAGGAAGGCTTCCACAGCTGAGATATCCCTCCTGATTAAAAACAACACCACATGTGGGTGTTGGACCAGCCTGTTCTATGCCTCTGCAACTTCTACCAGTTTTGGTGTGCTGTCTTTTTTACTTCTCTAGTTGTAAGACTTCCCTTCAGCCAGATTTAGGTGGTTCTGAATGACAGTTGTTCCGTATTTTAGTTGTAATTTTGATGTGGTTCCAGAATCTTTTTTTATGGTTACAGATTATGGGATACTTAACTAAAGTAACTTATCTTTTAATTGATTATATCTGTAAATCTCTTCCAAATCCCAGAAACACTCCATGAAGAACTATGGCACATGTTTTTCTTTATCTATTGTTTACTTATTAAATGAAAAACCTGTTTATACAAAGCTGACCTATCTCCAGTCCCTAGAGATTTAAAGCATATTTACATTATGGAAACACTCGATGTTATTGATTCTGTGGGTAGTAGCCGAGTTGGAATCTCTTTTCATAAAAGTTTTCTCCTTCCATATCTTCCTAATTGTCAGGGGAAAAAATGACATGATTGCAGATCTTTAACGTGCCATCCATTTAAAAACAAATTGTATGCCTGCAAACCACAAAAGAAGGTCAAATGAATAGTCTCAGTGTCATATTGCCAACGTTCTCTACTACTTGAATATTTAGGCCATTATTTTTAATTGCATCTCTAGATACAAAGAGGGTCAGCATGCCATATTTTCAAAGCGATGTTTAAAACTTAATAGAAAGTACTGTGTGAATCATGAACAATTTAACAAGCCCAAACTTCAAGTATCATATCATTTATTATAAAACATATAGTATTTTTAGAAGCAAATAATATAACATTTGTACCACTAGCAAAATATTACTGATTTTCCCATCTATGTAACATTTTCGGTAGGCATAGTAGATATGAACTTTATTGTAGATTGTTTGCAAAATGTTCCTTTTCTCAGAGATACATTTGATATAAAATACATTAATTTATATTTATTATGAGAGAAAATATATTTTGTAAATGTAAAGTTATATAAGTACAAAAAATGTTAAACAATTTAAAGTATAAATGCCTGTAATTTTTTTTTAATTTTGACTTTCACACAAAGAATTATAGCTATATTGCTTTAATATATCACATTTTTAAAAAAATGTTGAGCAATTGTGTAAATTGATTACAAGTACAATTATTCAATCATGATTATAGGTGTGTTTGGTGTATTTTTAGTTATGATATTTATTTAAGCCAGTTCTTATCAAACTTTGATGTAAACATCTAGGGTGTATAAAAAGATGAGAATAATATTTATTTTTATTTACATTCATATAGAATATGTGATTTATTATATGTAAATATCTTTATTATAATTTATTTTTATTAAGAGAATAAAATTTTAGGCATACTATTTTCTTTTAATATATTTTATTGATTTTCTACAGAGAGAAAGGGAGAGGACTAGAGAGTTAGAAACATCGATGAGAGAGAGACAACGATCAGCTGCCTCTTGCACGCTCCCTACTAAGGATGTGCCCACAACCAAGGTACATGCCCTTGACTGTAATCAAACCTGCGACCCTTCAGTCTGCAGACCGACACTCTATCCACTGAGCCAAACTGGTTTCAGCAAAATATAGGCATACTCTTAAATAAACTCTTGGTTGTACACACAAGTGTACATATATGTTTTTTAAAAGTAAGTTCTCAGCAGGTTTATTTGTAACAAAAACTAATTTTGCTTCAGCATGAGATGGATATACATTGTGTTGAATTTATATAATGTTATGCAATAGTAAAAATGAATAAACCAAAGTTGCACGAGTCAATAGATGTGAATCTCATGAACATAATTTATTGTGGATAAAGCTACAGAACACTTGAAGAATGATGTTATTCATATACTAGAAGCCTAGTGCACAAAATTCATGTTTCGGGGGGAGTCCCTCAGCCTGACCTGCACTCTTTCGCACTCCAGGACCCTTTGCTCCTCACTGCCCACCTGTTCACTGTTCCTTCTGTCACCGCTGCTGCGCTCACCAGCCATGAGCCCAGTTTCTGGCTGAGTGGCACTCTCTCCATAGAGTGTCCTGCATTGAGCATCTGATGATCAGTGCCCATTATAGCAACTGGTCTTTTTAGTCATTCCACCATAATGGTCGCTTAAGCTTTTATTATATAGCTAAGTAAATTCATATGAACCAATATTTTATAGGTATTTTATATTTAAGAAGACATATATAGACGAAACCAGTTTAGCTCAGTGAATAGAGCATTGGCCTACGGATTGAAGAGTCCCAGGTTAGATTCTGGTCAAGCACATATACCTTGGTTGTGGGCACATCCCCAGCAGGGGCTGTGCAGGAGGCAGCTGATTGATGTTTCTCTCTCATTGATCTTTCTAACTCTCTATCCCTCTCCCTTCCTCTCTGTAAAAAAAAAAAAATCAATAAAATATATTTTTTAAAAAAGAAGACATATATATAGCCTATCTAATAAAGAGGAAATATGCTAATTGACCACCATGCCCTCACAAAGATGGTGGCTCCTGCAGCCAGTTAGGAGGGAATATGCTAATTGACTGCTATACCCTCAAAGATAGCAGGTGCCTACAGCCACAAGATGGCAGTGCCCAGTACCCTCAACCCCACCAGGATGGCAGGTGCATGGCACAGCCTCTGGAGTCCCACAATCCTTTCTGCTTCCCAGCCTCCCAGGGTTGGTCTGAGGCTCAGGCAAGCCTCAGATGGTGGCTGTCCAGCTGCCCAGGGACAGCCAAATGACTGAAGAAGCAGGCTGTGTGGGGTTACCATGCTGGCAGGGGAGTTAGGGAGAAGTGACCAGGCTGGCAAGAGGGCAGTTGGGAGCAACCAGGCTGTCAGGAGGAGAGGGAGAAGTAAGAGGTGACCAGGCCAGCGGGGGTTGGAGGGGCAATTGGACACAAATAGGCTGGCAGGAGGAGCAGTGAGGAGTGACTAGGCTGGTGGAGGGACAGTTGGGGGCAATCAGGCCTGCACATAGAGGTAGTGAGGGACAATCAGGCTGGCAGGGGAGAGGGCAGTTAGGGTCAACCAGGCAGGCATGTAGGTGAGTGATTAGGACCCAGTAGTCCAGGATTGTAAGAAGGATGTCCAGCTGCCAATTGATCAGACCTCAGAGGAAAGGTAGGGGAGGGTGGTGGTAAGGGGGAGAGATCAACCAAAGGACTTGTATACATGCATATAAGCCTAACCAGTGGTCACAGACAACAGAAGGGTGGGAGCATTAGTGGGGAAGGGTTAGGGGAGGTAATGGAGGATGAGGACAAATATGTAATACCTTAATAAATAAAAAATTAAAAAATAATAAAACAAAATAAAATCATGTCACAAGAATGGGTAATTGTCTTTCAATATGTAGCTGAGCTTCCTCTTTAACAGAAAGAGAACCCAGCCAATGAGATATATGCAGGCTTTGGTATGCAAATTCTAAGTGATCTCTTAAGAAAAAGAATGGACCTTTCTTGATTTCTTCTTCCTATTTGCTGGAATGAAAACATAATGACTGCTTT
>PVJN01033275.1:0-23544 GCA_004026805.1 Lasiurus borealis | reverse complement strand
AACGATGATGCTGTGCAACTACACTTAGATATTCACATTGATAGTAAATATATAGTAAACCCTTGTGCTCGTATATATATCTTATTTTACCAAATTTAACCAGAGTCTCTACAACACGGTTCTCAGAACCTTCATTTTCATTTGGGGGAATGGGTTCAGAAAGATAAAGTGACTTACTCCAAATTACATAGCTGGAAAGACCCAGTGCTTGTCAGTCGAGTGGATCTGAAACTCCAAAGTTGGTGCTTTTTAAATAGAGCCACCCGGCTGACTCGAGAGTTACACATCTGTAGGTTTTTAATTTTTTAACTTTAAAAAACTTGCATTGTGCTAAAGCATTTTCTTCCATCCTCTTTCTCCCTCTCCTCTTTCCTTCCTCCCTCTCTCCTCTGTCCCTTTCTCCCTCTCTCCTCTATCTCTTTCTGCTCCTCCTTCTTTGTTCCCTTTGCCCCTCCCCTTCTACCTCTCTGAAGAGACAAGGGGTCCTTGGTCTTCTGGAACAACAGCTCCTCATGGCTAGAAGAAAATTTAAAGATCACTGATTTTAAACCAGTGCTTCACAGCCATGGTTCACATTAGAATCACCTGGATTTAAAATATTCTTGCTTGGATCCCATCCCAGACTAATTAAATCACAATCTCTGGGGTCATCAGTCATTTTCTTTTTTGAACCCTGCAGTTGATGCTCATGTGCAGCCCAGATGGAGAATGACTCATCTAGACTCACTGACCACTCCTTCTATCACATCCTTGTGAAATCTTTCCTCACTCCAAGCTTAAGATCCACAATGGAAGAAAGCTCAAAATTCTAGGAGGCAGCTGTTTCATTTTTGAGTGTCTCTATTTAGGGAACAAACAACCCCCCAAAACAACAACAAAATCTTGTATGGGTCAGGTAGTGTCACTTCTGTGATCTCTGTAATCCTCACAAGGTCTTAATTATTATCTCTACTTCACAGACAAGGAGCCTGGGGCTCATTTATCCCTTCATTCAACAATCTTTATTGCATTCATACCTGCTAGATGAAGAGTCTGCGAGAAGCACTATATATGCACAGATGCACAATCAGGCCTGGCCCCAGTCCATAGGCAGCTCTCTCTAGTTGGGGAAGATAGTAATTACAAACTAGATTGCATAGGTAACATGGATGCAATAAGGATTTGAAAAAGGTGAGGCTGGCCTGAGTGGGCACAGAGACCAGAGAAGGCCTCCTACATGGAACACCCCTCTGAACACGCCTTGGAGGACAAATAGGAATTGACTAAGGAAGAGAGGGATGTGCAGGGAACAGGACAAATGTGTGGGGAAGGCCTCAAGGCAGGAAAATCCCCCATGCTTTGGAGGAATTGGAAGATGGCCATAATATCACCAGTATTGGGAGAGGTTGGTGAGAATGGAACATGGGCTGGCTCAGCCCTGTCTGCTCATTGAGGCTAAGAGAAACCTTTGAGGGATGTTAACCAGGGCAAGGCATGGCCAGATGTGTGTTTGTGTCAAAGTCAATATCCAGCCAGGAGACAACATTGATGGGTCTTCTCCCATCACCCCATAACTTCCTGTCTTTCTACATGTAAGAAGCACTTCCTCCCTTTCTCCATCATTCCCTCCCTCTATCCTTCCCTCTTTCCTTCTCCCCCACTCTTTTCCTATATAGATGGGCTTTGAGGCTGAGCTAGACCCAGAGACAGCACAACCACAGCTTCCAAGGGGAGAATCTCATCTGAGGAGAGGTGAGATGAGTCTAGACAGAAACTCAGAGGAGTCTTGGGAAGCTGAGACATGCGTTTAGAGCACATCTCTTTATTCTAGTACTCATATCACCATGTTCATAAGGATAATATGTACTTATTTTAAATTGTAACACAGAGAGACCATCACAGATCTAACTGAGAATGGAATAGCTACTATTGTGGAAGTTTTACTCCTTCAAAAACCATTCAGAGAGTCTGTAAAGCCTTGAGTTCCTTTTTAGAAACCACCCACAGTCTAAAGAGGGATTCTTAAGCTCGGGGTGTTGTAAGAGTCTACTCTTTAGAAATGTGGATGCTCACCGCTTGGGTAACTAGGAATATGGACTTTTCTCTGTAAGTAAAGTTATGCCCAAACCCTCTCTGCTTCTTGAGTACTTGACTTAGATGTTTTGTTCTAATGACTTTTTCTCTGTCCTTTCTTATTTCACAGAACCCTAACTCAAGCAACACATAGGTACTGGGCCAGAAATTCAAATGTAGGTCCAGGAATAGGGCAACAATAGATACTTACACACAGAGGCATGGTCCAAAACACAACACACATGTACAGACAGCCTCTGGATCTTCACCCTCCTGCACATCATGTGCAGATAACAAACACTCAAAACTTTGACCTCCAGAAAGCAAAACATCCCTTGGCATGCCTTAGGTGGAAGGAGCATGGGCTTTGAGCCAAGTGGGCCCGAGTTCCAATTCCAGTCTATCACTGTAACTTGGACAAACTGCTTTTTTTTTCTTTTGTAAAATGCAGATAAGAGCACGTAAGACTGTTTTAAGAATTTATGTATACAAAGCACTTGAAACATACAAGGTGCTTGTTCTAATTACGTGCTTGTCACAATACTTGTGCCTGGATCTCACTCTAGTTCTGCTGATCCAGAATCAAATCCCAATTCCAGGAGCCCAGAAAGCATCCATCTGAATTCAGCTCCTTTGTACTGCATTTTGTATGTGTGTGTTTGGGATTGGGGAGGCGGGGGGCAATTTTAGAGGCCATCAAAGCTTCTTATTTTTTTTCCATCAGACATCCAGATATATATCTCTTCAGCCCCAATTTCTCCTGCCATCTCTGCCTAGAAAGGACATAATAATGTGTTCCCTCCCTTCCGTTGTCATATAAGAGTTATAGTCTATTTTTCCATCCATCCATCCATCCATCCATCCATCCATCCATCCATCCAACCATCCAGGCATCCACCAAGGACAGAGATGCCGCAATATGATTTATGAGATATGATGGGTACAGAAGCCATCTGCTAGTTGGACTGGGATCTCTTGCAGAGCACAGGGCCCTACCCCAACCTCCTTCATAGAATCTTTGGGGTTAAGGTCCTGAATCCTACATTTTAAACCAACATCCTGGTAGTTCTAATGCCTTCTAAGTTTACAATCACTCATTAAATCATGGAGTGTTTTCACTATCCTTCTAAGGAACATTGACTTTAGCCTTTTGGGGAGCCTTGAGGAGTAATTACGAGGTTTGATGTAGAGTTTTGCAGAACCTGGCTTATGTGCAAATATTTGAAAACCTTCATTCATGCCTTGTTTAGCAGAGTCTTATCTGTGCCAGGCACTGTCTCATTGCAGAAAATCTATCAGTATAAGAACTTATGGCTCCCTGTCTTCAGGAGGCTAACAATTGAATGAAAAGAGACAGAGAATTACTACCCAAACACAGATCAATAAGGTTATCTCTTGGAGAGTTTAGTGCTATGATGAAAAAACTATTTGGGTGTGGGCCAGAGGTTGACTGGGAACTACCTTGATGGTGATGGCCACCAGGGAAGGCTTCTCTGTAAGGGGGACACCTGAGCTGCACCTGAATGACAAGGATCTTGGAGAAGAATTTTAGGCATATGGAACAGTAATGGCAGAGACCCAGAGATATGAACACACTTGGAGTGTTTAAAGGCACAAAGAAAAGCAGAAAGGTTATAGCCTAAAGCAGTGGTCAGCAAACTGCGGCTTGCTGCTCTGTTGACTAATGAGTTTGCAGACCACTGGCCTAGAAATCAGGGAGAGGGTGATAGGGGAGGAGAGCAGAGAAGTCAGCCTGTAGACCACAAGACAACATGTAGTTGTGATGCTGATGGTATCAGTAAGACCCATTTCTGCAACTGTATCTGGAGCAGGGAGAGACAGAACATCTATCTTTCCAAATGGCCTTCCATGCATTGGTCTCTCTGACAAAGGCTCTCTGAGACCTGTCCATGCTTAAAACTCCGTTAGGAAAAAAATCCCAGGTCTGCCTCCCTATCTCTTGTGATTGCATTTTCTAGGACTGCTCTCTTGCTGAGACCATGATGGCCTGGGTGTAAAGACATCTGCGTGGAGTCTGCATGTAGGAAAAGATGATTTCAATCAAAACCTTGGCCTTTCTCCAACATAAGACATAATTTCACTTAAGAAATGTTCCCAAGATGTTGCTTCTACAAATCCACTACTTCTGAAGGCTAGCAACCTCATAAGCAAGAGTTAGAGTAGTGGAGAAATAAATCGGTGTGTTTTGTTCATTATTCAATAAACCCCAAATCTGATTCTGAGATCATCAGGGATTTCTAAATTGCTCAACGCAGTGGTCACTTTTCAGAACTCATGTCATTGGTTGTCAGAGCAGAGTTTATACAGAACAACTTGATCTTTTCTTTTCTTTGTTGTTTCTTTTTAACAATTTTTTTGATTGTGGTAAAATATACAGGGTGTCTCCAAAACATGTATATACACTTTAAATAATTATAAAGGCAGTGTTTATTAAAATACATTTTATTTTAAAAAATGTAGTAGAATCTACAGTTATAGTGTATATACATTTTTGGGGACACCCTATCATATAACATACAATTTACCATCTTAGCCATTTTTAAGTGTGATGTTCAGTGATATTAAGCACCATCATAATGTTGTGCAACCATTGCCATGCTCCATCTTTAGAACTCTTTTCATCTTGAGAACCTTAAACTCTGTACTCATTAAACAATAACTGCCTATTACCCGCCTCCCTTAACCCCTTACAACCACTTTCTACTTTCTGTCCCTGTGATTTTGACTATCTTAAGTACCTCATATAACAGGAAGTGGCTTATTTCACTTAATATAATATCCTGAAGAGTCATCCATGTTATAGCATGCCCAAGAATTATCTCATACATTTGTCAATTATGGACACTTAGTTTTTTTTTCCATGTTTTTGCTATTGTGAATAATGTTGCTGTGAACAGGTGTACAAACATGTCTTCAAGTCTCTACTTTCTATTATTTTGCTTATATCCCAGAAGTGTGTCATATGGTAATCTATTTTTTAATATTTTGAGGAATTATTATACTGTTTTCCATGTAGCTATACCAGTTTACATCCCCATCAACAGTGTAGAAGGGTTCCAATTTCTCTAATTCTCACCATTGCACATTATTTTCTCTTCTTTTGATAGTAGTCATCCTAATAGGTGTGAGGTAGTATCTCACTGTAGTTTTTTAAACTTTTTTTTAATTTCAGAGAAGGAGCGATAGAAACATCAATGATGAGAGAGAATCATTGAATGACTGCTTCCTGCACTCTTCCTATTGGGGACTGAACCCACAAACTGGCTATGTACTTTGACCAAAAATCAAACAATGACCTCCTGGTTCATGGGTTGATGCTCAACCACTGAGCCACACTAACTGGGTCATTGTAGATTGAATTTGCATTTCTTTAGTGATGGGTGAGGATGAACATCTTTTCATGTGCTTATTGGCCACTTGTATAACTTCTTAGGAAAAATGTCTATTCAGGTTCTTTGCCCATTTTTATTTATTTACTTAGTTTTTTTTAAGGTTTTTTAAAAATATATTTTATTGATTTTTTACAGAGAGGAAGGGAGAGAGATAGAAAGTCAGAAACATTGATGAGAGAGAGACATCAATCAGCCGCCTCCTGCATGCCCCACAGTGGAGATGTGCCCGCAAGCAAGGTACATGCCCCCAACCGGAATCAAACCTGGGACCTTTCAGTCTGCAAGCTGACACTCTATCCACTGAGCCAAACCAGTCTCGGCTATTTACTTAGTTTTAGTAGTTCTCTATATTTTCATCTTTCTCAAACCTCCCTTTTTGTTTTGCTGTTCTGCTGCTCACCCTACCTGGCTTATCCTTCCAAGTCTCCTTTACCAATTGTTAATACTTAATGTAATCTCTAAATGTTGTAGTTCCTTATGCTCAAATATGATTCAGTCAGTGATATCCCAAAGGTATGAACAGGACATTAAAAAAGCATATGATATGGCCATTTGTTCTAAACAGGGATTGAAATAAACTGGCTGAGAAGGTTCACGAGTCCTGATCTGAGAGAGCAGGACAGTTCATTCTTGGCAGACAGAGCATCCAGAGCAGGAGAATTCCATGGCATGGCATGGCAATGCATTGGAAGCTGGCCTTCTTAGAGCAACAGATCTATGATGGAAGGCAGTGGGAAAGAAGGTTTAGAAAGTAGGTAGAAGTAGATTGGAAAGGTGTTTTTAAAAACTTTTATTTGACTATGATGAAGCATAGTTTTAAACTGAGACATGCTTTACATTTTAGAATGATTCCCCTGACTGCAGTGTGAAGAATAGTTAAGTGGGTGTGAGACTCAGTCGGAATTACAATGAAAAGGCCCTTGGAATAATCAAGGTAAGAGATGATGGGGGTTTGGCTTAAATTGTTGTCAGCAGAAAAGAGAAGGGTAGATGGATTCCCATGGCATGGGAAATAACCAGGAGGTGAAATGATCAGACACAGAGATTGTTGGCTGAGAGAGTAGATACTAAAGGCCAGTTGAGAACAGTCCACAGGTAGATCCTTCAGCAGTTCAGCCAAGTAACTTAGCCTTAGGCAAGCTTCCATGACCCATCCATTTGACCTTCAGGCATGGGCCCTCTCTGTATGAAATCTCTGGACTGGGAAAGGCCCCTGTGATTCTTTAAGTTCCTCTTATTAGATATGTGGAAACGGTGGCTCTCCAAAGGGAGCCCAGAGTCCTTCACTCCCATTTACCAATCACATCTTACCTCTACAAAGGACCAGATCCCAACATCAAATACTTACCTGGAGACACAGGTGCTTGAAGTACAGCTTCAATAATACCTTCTTTTCTGTGAGTGTTTTTAGCCTTTTTCTCTAAGAATCAGCATTTCAAAACAACAAAATACTGGATGAGGTTTGGGTTCTCTTAACCATGTTAGATATGGAACACTGACAATCCCACCACTTCCAACCAGGTGTTTGCTTTATTGTACTAAAAGTTTTCAATAACTAACTGATGTGTGCCTGAGTGGTACTTGAATCAGCAGAAATTGGAAGTCATTCCAGTGAAATGTAACCTTAATGAAATGTTCCTCCTAATTTTGTGGTGAGGTGGGGGAAGGTTTGTGGGGAGAAATAAAAGTATTGAAGTGTTATCCTTCATTAAGTTGACATAAGATGGGATGAGTTTAAGCTTCTGCCCACCAGCTGCATTTATCTTAATTCTAGGAGCTTTAAGAGGGGGGAAGATCCTATTTCCGTGACTGTTAATGCAACTAAAAGAAGAGGCAATGAATGCCATAGAGCTGGGCCATCCCTGCCCAACAAACCAACCAGATGGCCTTGATGTCAGGGCTTCATGCAGAAGTGCTGGAGGGTGTCAATCCTGTGATTCTTAAGAAAGTGAGCCTTACAGCCCAATTCCATGGATCAACTACTGACTAACTTATGGTCTTTGCATGTTAACTAATGTTCCTATGACTTACTTTACTTATCTGTAAAATGGGGATATTAATGCCAGCTCTATGGGTATGTTTACAGGTGAAATGAGCTATCAATAAGGTAATGCATACAAAGCATCAAGTGGGTGTTCAATCTGTTCTTTTCTGCATCAAGTGGGTGTTCAATCTGTTCTTTTCTGCCTCCAAAATTTGATGCTGTTGTAAGAGACTCACACTGGAACCAGAGGATGAAGAAGTGGTTCGTTAACAACCAGCCCAGGGAGAATACACTCCATGGGAAACTTCAGGGTCATTAAGCTCCAATGGTAGTAACAAGGCCATTAATTTCCTGGGGTTTCCTTTATGGAGCCAAACAGTGAAGTGATGCTTAACACAGCAGGAGAGAAGGGGTTTGGTGGGTCCTGGGGGCAGGAGATTATAGCTACATTGTAAGGAAAACTGGTGGGGAAATACAGTCACTGTGTCTTTACTGTGGGTCATCCCTAAGGACAGAACATCCAGAAATCATTTCTGTGTATTCATTGCAGGCAGTGAGGTATAAAGAGCATTGACTTTGGGCTTTTAGACCTTACTGTGAATCCCATTTTTACCATAACTAGAAATGAGACCACAGACAACTTACTAGTATTTCATCTCCTGTTGCCTTAGTTTCCTCATCCAAAAAATGGGGAGAATTGTGAATTGCTGTGGGAATATAGGAGAAAGCACTTTGAGAATATATTTTAAACCTTAAAGTCCTAGGCAATGGAAAGTGTTATCTTATTACAATGGCAGCAATTTAAATTCACTTCCTTTAATTAACCATCTCTTCCTTCTCCATTTGTTTGCTTGAAATAGATGTATGAGTTATTTCAAGCAATTGTCAACTACTCATGCTTTGGTTAAAATCCATCACAAAATTCACAAAGCAAAGAGCAAGTGCAGCATAATCTTCAGAATAAATGATTTCATTAGAATGAATTTCTGAATGTGAAAAATCAATATCCCTTCAGAAGAAATTTCTGGAAGAACTTAAAAGACTCACATATCACCATATCTATTGGAGTAAAATATATAAAATACTTTTAGTCCTGATTTTTTAAGCAACTAGGAAGAAAGGGAGATATTCTAAGAGTTATAGTTAAGTGTGTCAAACAGTGGAGATGTTTTGTGTAAAAGACACATTTTAAATGTGTAAATAAATCTGAAGACATGTTTACAAGATTCCAAACTCCAGTGTCTTTATCATGGCTTATTCGACCTCACGTGGTTTGCTCTCTATTTGCCTTTCTGGCCTCATTTCCAGTACTTCCCACTTTGTTCTCTCTGCTCTAGGCTTCTATTCTACATCAAGCTATGAAAACTCCTGCCTCAGAACCATTGCAAAGTTGGTTCCCTCTGCCTTGCAGGCTCTCTTTCCTAACTTCATACATTTAATTTCTACTTACTTTTGAGTTCATCTTAAATAACCCTTCCTCAAAGAATGTGTCTAAGCCTCCATATTTCTCTGTTTTACCCACCCCTCCCTCCTCCGGTCTCATATCACCCTTCCCTTCACAGAGCCTATCCCAGTTTGTGATTAAGTATTTAGTCATTGTTTGTTTTCCACTGCATCCACATGTGAGCTCCCTGAGGGCAAAGATCATGTTTGTTATACTTAACAACAATGCCATGTACCTAATATAAGACCTGGCATATGATAGGTACAAAAAAACAACAGGAATGAAAACAAATACTGAAAAAATGAGTATGTTACTCCTTTATAGCAACACAGCTTCTCAGACAAAAGCCTGTTGGGTCAGAAGCTACTGATGTTTCTCATCTTCATCCTGGTAGTGAGGATGATCAGGACCAGGACATGGATTATAGCACATTTTCTCAGCCTAGAAATAAAACATTGATCAGGAAAAATACCAAATGCCCTACTGTTATCTTTACCTGTTAACTCATTTTTCTGTGTGGGGAGATAAAGTCCAGAGTATTTCTCATGACAGACCAAAAGCTCCAGGATGTGGCTTTTGGCTAATCTTTCACCATTCTTCTAATTAAGAGAATGGTCAAAAGTTATTTGCAGACTTTTCCAGATCTCTTGGACAGACTAAGGGGAATTTTCTCACTCCAATTTATATGCATTACTGTTTTGGCATGTATTCCATCATTCTCTAATTGTCTGCATATGAACTTTCTCATCATATTGTAGTGTCCTTAAAAACATGGTTGAAGTATTCTTCAAATGTGTTTTCAGCACCAAGGACAGTACCAGGTCTAATACTAGGCACTTAGTAACTATCTTTTGTTGAAGAAATAAATGAATTAATCCTAAAACAACTAGAAAAAAATACATTCAAAAAAGCAAGGGAAATTAGACCAGACATGTTGATTGGATCTTTAATTTTCTTACATGTCTTGCATAGACATCAAGCAAACATATTTGGTCTTTCTGCTGAAAGGTCTTCCCAGTGTTGGCATTCCTAGTCTTTAAGAAAACATAAAATGGCTAAGTGGTGCCTACTTTAAATTCTCATCACTATTTGCATTATAAAACAGCTACTTAGCACACTTTCTAATGACTTTCATAAGATAGACTTTTCCTTTTTTTTTCTTTGTTAGCCTTAGGTTCTCAACATGTGATACTACAATGTTTTTGCTCCAGATTTGCAAGTGCAGTGGTGTTAGTTCTCAAATCAGTTTGTCAAATGGAAAATGTTCTACAACAAAGATAATTAATTATACTCATTGTGTAAATGTTTTTAAATGCAAGAAACCTGTCTCTCATTGGATTCTGGTAACCTATAACTGCTAGCCCCATTTTCTAGCAAACCCCAAATCACACTCTATATAGCAGGAAAATGGACTCAAAAGTAAGTCTATAGTTTCCTATATATTCCATGTGGTTTCATGCTTCTGTACTGTCTCCAAACTGTTCTCTCTACCTGGAATATCTTACCACAATATCTCTTGAGAAATTGTCACTTAGCCCTCAAAAAATAATTTCAGATATTGCTTCCTCTAGGAAGACTTCTTTGAATACCCTAATCTTTTTTGGGTTTTCCTCTTTATTATCTCCCCTGGACTTGTTGTTTGCATTAATGGGAGTGTGTATGTGGTGCCGAGAGTTCAGCTTAATGTTTTATAAGTTTTAGAGTTAGCATTAGGCTGAATTTGAGTTCCACTACTTATTAGATTTGTGATCTTGTACAAGTTATGACTCTCGCTGAGATTTCATGTTCTTCCCTGTAAAGAGGTGACTTTACAAAACATATATGACTATGAATAAGAAATTCTATAATCAGTAATCTGCACAATGCATAGCATATAAGAAACATTCCATATAGGCTGGGCATCATTTTACTGCCAGAAACACTGCTCCAACTAATACTTCTACAACTCCCAATATAAAATCACTTGAATTTTATGTTAAAACTGTTTAGGTATTTGCTTCTCCTACTGGACCTAGAGAACCTACATTTCAGATTGTCCAGTACTGAGGGGATTCCTAGAATATGGAACTTTCAATGTCAAACTAGGATGGTCTCAGGAAACCAGGATGGCTGGTCATGGTCACCCTCACTGAGTCATAAATAATTTGGAGAAGAGATTGTGTGACCTCTAATATTTATGCCCAGAATACTGAGCATATTGCTTTTTAAGCATCAACCTGCAGTAGTAAGAGTGGGGTTAATGGGAGCTTTCTCTCATTTTCCAGCCATGTTTCCATAGCTCGTAGTTTTCTTTATACATCCTTTTTGTGTTAGTCTGCCAGCAGTGCCATAACAAAATGCAATAGAATAGGTGGCTTGAACAATAGGAATTTATTGTCTCATTAGAGGCCCGGTGCATATAATTTGTGAACTAGATTTGCGGGGGGGTCCCTCAGCTCAGCCTGTGCCCTCTCACAGTCCAGGAGTCCTGTAATGAATCACCCCTGTATGGGAGGCCCTGCCCACCCGCCACAGTGTCACCTGGGCCTCCCTCTGTGGGGTGATCATGGGATGATGGCCAGGCCCCTGACAAATCGCATTGAACCTGCCTTGGCTGGTCTGGTACCAGTGGGTGTAATAGCATGGTTGTCCTGACAGTTGTTCTGCTGGTCAGCCATTTGGTCAATTTACATATTATGCTTTTATTACTATAGATGATTCTGGAGCCTGGAAGTTCAGGATCAAGGTTCCAGATGATTTGGTGTCTGTGGAGAGCTCTCTTACTGGCTTGCAGATGGCTGTCTTCTCACTATGTACTCACATGGCCTTTCCTAGATGTGCCACAAGGAAAGAACAAGCTCTCTGATGTCTCATTTTATAAGAACACTATTCCTGTTGGGTTAGAGTTCCACCATTATGACCTCATTTAACTTAAATTGGTTCTTTGGAAGCCTTATTTCCAAATATAGGCATACCTTATTTTGTTGCTCTTTACAGGTAATGGAAAACATAGCCTCCACTAGAGAAAAGATTATGACTTGCTGAAGCTCAGATGATGGTTAGCATTTTTATCAATAAAGCATATTTAAATTATGTACATTGTTTCTTAAAGACATATGCTATTGTAAACTTCATAGACTACAATAGAGTGTAGACATAACTTTTACAGGCTCTGGAAAACCAGAAAATCGGTGTGACTCACTCTATTGCAATATTCACTTTATTTTGGTAGTCTGGAACCAAACACACAATATCTGGATTTGCCCAGACAGCCATATCAGGGAGCTGGGGCTTCAATATGTGAATTATAGGGCAGATACAAACATTCAGTTCATCATGAAACCTTAACCTCCAACTGTACCATATTTATAAACCAATGTATCTGTTAGTTATTGTTGCCTAACAAACCACTCAAAAACTTTGGTGGCTTATAATAGCAAGTATTTACTTCACTCATGGGACTGAAAGTCAACTAGCGGGCTTGACTCATCTAGGATGGCTTTCCTCATGTATCTGCAGGGTGAGTTGGCAAGTCAGCTGAGACTTTAAATCCTGGCTGGTGTCTCTCCCCTACTGGCCATCTCAGCTGTGCTTCGCATGGCCCTTCACCCTTCACCCTCCAGCAGGCTAGCACAAGCTTGTTCACATGTTGAAACAGGGCTAGAGAGACAGCAGAAGTGTGCAAAGCCTTTAGGGCCCAGGCTGGGAATTGCATCACCATTACTTACATTGAATTCATTGGCCAATTAAAGGCATGATACATATTTAAGGAAGGGAAATAGATGCTAGCACTTGAGTTGTAAAATTGTATAGCAAAGAACATAAGTACATGTGTTCACGTTTACAATCTATGGTAACAACTAACCTAATACAAAGCAGGTGCTCAATAAATGCTGAGGTTCAAAACAGACATTCTGAGCTCATAAAACACCATGATCTTAGGAATACAGTGACTAGAAATAAGGAAAGCCTGTGCAGCAGGTAGCTGTATTATTCATGGGAGGTTGTAACATAGTCTTAATACAATGATCAAGTGTTCTTACCAGGAAGTGATATACAAATAATACCTTGAGTGGTTAGAAAAGTACTCAGCTGTTTGATTTTAGAAAGTTTCACAAATTGACCTCAGAAATCGATATGAACTTGAGATTGGTTATCTGGATTCCTCCTGAGAATCTGGGGCAATCTGGGTTGGCTCTGCCTTAGAGGAGGAGGAACTATCTAGAAGAGGGGTGCAGAGAACAAAGGGGAGGATGGCTCATTACAGCTCCCTGCCATCTTGAGGTTTTTTCATCCACTTCTAAAGACAGTGTTCATCAGGTTTGCACATTCATCATTCAATTAAATAATTTTAATGACCACATTTGGGAAATCATATGGTTTGGCCCCAATAGCTGTTGAAGTGGGTAACAGTGAAAACAAAAGCACTAAGCTAAAAAGGAGCCATTTAATTTGTTATTTTTTAGTTCAATGAGCCAAACAGCTGAATTAATTAAAAGCTACTTTAGGGCCACTTTATATACTTAGCCAGCACAAACAGGATCTTTGGGCCTCAAGGGGCCTTGGGTGAGAAGACCTCAGAAAAACACTAGCAGCAAGCTGCAGTTTTAGAAATGCATGTTGTTTGAAAATCACATGCCCTTGCAGGGGAACACTGGAGTTAATTGTGGATGTGGGAATAAAGCAGGTCATAAGCTATGGAGTAAAAAGGCCTGGGAGGGCAGTGATTTGAGGAAGGCAGATGAATTAAGCTCAGGTAGTCTCTACAGACCAGAACATACTATTATTAGTCCAGAGGCTGTGAAAGAAAAAAAAATAAGGCTCAACAGAAAGAGTTGTCCAAATGGAAACTGACTCAGATGGTAATCTATTCATGAGCCTAATATGTGCTATTGGATTATAGAGCAGCAAGTCTCAAATGGGGACCAGGCAGGTTCCTGTGTTATCCTGGTTCTGTTTCCAACTTGCTGAGTGACCTCAGACACATCTCAGAAAGTGTGGCTTCTTGTTATCATTGGTTAAATGGAATAATATTATTATGGCACCCCTGAATATAGAGCTGACAGCATGCTAATCATATCACATACGTACCACATGCTGATGTTTGATGTTAATAGTATCACAGTGAACCTTAGGATCTCATGGGTCATAGGAACCTTTAGTACTTAGTTGAAATGGACTCTCAGATGTTTCACGGTTTATGTCCACCTTCTCCTCGTCTGTAGTTACTTTTCATAGGTAGGAGTAGCAGATGCTCTTGGTGCCCCACCCATATCCACTGGCACTCACATTCTGTTGAAGGCTTCTTTCTACATCTGTCTGCAAAGGTAACAGGCTGAGAATACCCAGGAATTAATGTCCCCGAAGCAGTCATCAAACAACTACAAAGAGGGGGTGGTGGGCAAATACTCCACCAATATTTTCAGCTCAGACAGCTCTAAAGCACAGTCTTCATCATCTCCTAGAGGACCCCATGAGATCCCCATGGGGACTTACTGAGAGAGCATCTGTACACTATCACCCATGACATTGGCTTCTTTCCCTTCCAGGCCTTACTCTCCACTCCGCTACTGGCCCTGCTGGGCTTTGCCTACTGAATAAACCACTTGCATTTAAATCTCATAAGACAATAAAGACATGGCTGGTTTATTTCTGGATGTTAGCACTTCAATTCTGGGGCATAGATAAATGCTTGATGAAAGTTTAAGTTTCACCCTCTGTGGTTCCAACAGTAAGTCAATTCTGTTTTGTTTTTTTTTCTGACCATCGCTCACCCCCAATCTTCTCTTCTCCAAAAGCTTCGTTTATAGTTTTTTAAAATTATCTCTCATAAGTTGATTTTAGGTTTTCTCTCCATCCTGTATTTTTTATTCATGTGACATAACTTAAGGGGTGGCAGTTTGAACCTGAACTTTGTGCTTGCTTTGTGGCTGGGTAGTGTATAATTGTTGCAAGCATAGTCTTAAATCCTTAGGTGTACCAGGCATGTGGCCATGATCTATATCCACTGGCTAAACCCTTGAGTCATTCTCAAATGCCTTTGTATGCATGCCCTTTGACTTTAAGATGTAACATGCATTTAGTCATTTATTTAACAAACTCTCACCAAGTCTATTATATGCCAGACTTTGGATTAGGCTCTGGACTTAAAAAAGCAAAAGAAAAATGCCTGTCCTTGAAAAGTTCAACATATCTACTGATAGACACAGTAGATGCTCAGTTAATCTTTTTAGACTGAGAGAGACGTGAAAATTGGTCATTACAGTGCAGTGGGATCACTGAGATAGGACACAGCATCCATCTTTGTGAGGTCCTCAGACCTCCATCATCAGTATCAACTGAACTCTTTGCACAGGTATATTCTCAGGCCCACCCATTCAGACCTACTAAATGAGAAGGCCGGGCCCTGGGCCAGCAATCTGTGTTCTCACAAGCCCACGGTGATTCCTATGATCCCTGGAGTTTGAGAACCACTGTGACAGGGAAAAGTAGAGATTTTTATGATGGAAGAGAAAAGGGACTAGGTATATCTGAGTATGTATATGTGTGTGTAAATAGAGTTGGATGTATGTGGGGAGAGAAATAAAGGAAGGCTTCCTGGTTTGGGTGAACTCTGAGCTAAGTCTTAAAGGAGCAGTATCATGTTTTGGCTCTGACTTGGCTTGGTGAATACCATCCTGAGATGAACTGAGTAATTTGAAGCCCAGATATTCCGAATGGTGGGTCAAAATCGGGTAAAATATTTTATCACAATTGCATCTTAATTATAGACAAATAATTACTTAGCAGTGTATAATCATAGAATGTAAATTTTAAGGAACACATTTTGACTGAACAGAAGCTTTGTTTTACTAAAAGGATCTACCAACGGTTCCCCCAGACAGTGCTGTCCCGCCTTTCCCAAACACCGCATCATGATTTTAAACTTGTCAAGGCAGGACCTTCTTGACCTGATTTTCTTCCTTTTAAAATAAACAAAACCCAAGCACTATGCTCATGACTCAACAACTATTTGTTAATTTGATTTCCCAGAAACAAAGGGTCCAAAGCAGACTTTTCACGTTCTTTTTATAGCCTGCATGCCACTGAGCAATTGGTATAGTTGACTTGAAATGAAATGGCTGAGTTAAACTGAACATATGTTTTGCTGTTGCAAAGACATAACCTAGCTGTGGAGAACAATTTGGACGTGTAGGTGCTCCATGTTGTTCTTTAAGGTCCCCCGTGCCTAAATTATAGATATCCACAAAGCAACCTTATTGTGCAAGTGATTTTTATTGTTATATAATAACATAGAGTATAATTAGCTTGTACAAATGACAGTAATTCTTAATGCTTATATACTGCTTTCTATTTTACAACACTCATTTACATCCATTAACTCATCGGATTCTCACAACTTTGTAAAGCAGGCATGGCTGGTGTTATTAGGGTCTTTGTTGTTCAGATGGGGGGTAAAGCTATGACTGGAAACAGCACAATATGATTTCTGCTGTGTTCCATTGGCTAAAGCAGTCAGAGACCAGACCAGCATCAAGAGGAGGGAAAATTGACCCCACTTTTCAGTGGGAAGGTGTCAAAGAAGTTGTGTCATCTTTAATCCATTCCAATAACCTGATACTTAACCTTTTAGAGCCTTAATTTTGTTTATAAAATGCAGATAATGGCTACATCTTAAGGGTCATATTAGGTCCTCAGATAATGTAAATTATTACCAGTAACCAATGGGGGATCATTTGATTCTTTTTAAGAAGAGAGCAACTAATACTATATGGCTGTGTGGAAAGATAGTCAATAAACGTAAGAATGCGAGGCTTACATAAAACTGTGACTGCCGTGGAGTTTTCAACTGTCATCAAATTTCCAGTTCTTTTTTTTTCTTTACAGCTAACATTTACAAAGCATTCACTATATGCCAAATACTGTTTTAAATTATTACATATATTGTCTAATCCTACTACTGCCCTTTGATGGTGATGGGATTGTTGTCATTCCTGTTTCACAATGAGTAAACTGAGGCACAAGGGGTTTGAGGAGTTGCTCAAGTGAATTGTAAAAGTAGAGTTTGACATGTTGGCCAGGTGCATGGTTTTCACTCTCATTCTCTGCTACCTGCCATGTCTGTTATCCAAACATCAGTTAACTCTCTTCATTGCAAAACAGGACTACTTACCTTGAAAATAAGCATTAAGTCACAATTCATCCCAGATTTAAAAAGAGTAAATGTGGCCTCTCAAAGAATTGTGGCGAAAATTTATGAAATTTGAGAACACAGGAGATCATCTATCTGCTCAGAGCCCTTGTGGGCCCCTGCCAGAACCCCTCACTGCTTTCTGAGAGGTAATTGTCTCTTTCTGGAAAACCTCTCCTGGGACTAGAGCTGACAGGGCACACAATACTGAGCAGTTCTCTCTGTGAAACCTTGAGACTTGGGGTCCTTCATGAACAGTTAAGTATACATTTGTCAACTTCCAGTATTATACAATCCTTGGAAGGGTTTTCTAATATTTTCTCCCAATGGGGTAAGGAGTATTAAATTGGGGAGGCTGTTGAATTATTCATCAATTCTGTTTGTGGACCTTTGGTATTCAACAAAACACAGGCAAAAACCTGGAAAGATCAACATGTCTAGAGAATCCGTATTCTGAAAGGGCACTTGTCAAGGGACATTTCTAGTTTGCTGCCTGAAATTTTAGGAGAGACAGTTGAATGAACTAATAAACCAAAACAGAATACATCATTTATAGGTACTATTGAATGTCATGCATGATCTTTCCAGGTTTTTGCCTGTGTTTTGTTGAATACCCAAGGTCCACAAACAGAATTGATGAATTATTCAACAGCCTCCCCAATTTAATACTCCTTACCCCATTTCTAGGTACTATTGAACGCCATGCATCTAGTAAAGTCTAAACCAAGCTAATTGGAAAAGTAATTGGCAACATTCTAAATTATGGCTCTGTGGCTAATTATTTTGAGTTGTGTTAATAATTAGTTAATTGGGTTGCATGTGTTGGTGACTGAATGTGGTAGTGGAACTTGCTTTCTTAGGTGAAGTGCTAGAATTGCCACACACACACACACACACACACACACACACACACACACACACCAAACAAACAAAGATAACCCAAAGAAAGGCTAGAACTATACTTATAGATATACCAAGTGTTTTCACTGTCAGCATTTTACCTTCTCTATGGTCATCCATATGATCACTGTGATGTTGTAAGTATGTGTACAGTAACCTCTATTCTGTTCCCTCACCTTCAAAGCCACATTTTATGAAAGACTGCAGATGACACTGAACAATAAGGTACTTGGATAAGATATCTACATGAAAAATGCAATAAATTTTCTCCCAAAGACAAACATCTAGCTAAACCAATGAGCAAAAGAACAATAATACATATATTAGATTATTAGACTTGGAAAGGACAACTTGGAGAGGAAGTGACTGTGTGGACAAAGTAATGACAAGCAAATTAAAAATGGGTTCTGGTTACAGCTCTGCCAGGATCTAGCTAGGGGACCTTAAGTTCATATAAGGTGCTGGTTGGATTGAGTTTATTTAAGGGGCTTATCATAATGCCATCATTTTGAGAGATACTAATTTAGCCACTTCTTAAATACTTTTCAGGTGTGACATGATTCCCCAGGGTTCCCAGCACATGTGGTTTCCTTTGTATCCAGGCACACAGCTAGATCTGATTTCTCAGGGGCTCCTTATGTGGCCATAAGTGTAAATTTTGACAAATGCAATGTGAAGGGAGGTGCTATAAAACTTCCAGGCCTGGTCCATAAAAATCTCCACTTCACCCCCTGTCCTCTTTCTCCACCATTTGGTTTGATTAATGAAATGAGAAACTCACTACTTTTCAAGGCAACTTTAATTACTGGTAAGTTTCTTCCATATAATAATATCATTACCTGCTGCTAAAAATAATTTATTTAATTATTAGTTATAATTAATAATAAATACTACTAATCATAGTATTAGCATTGTAGGAAATGGCATATAAATGCACTGTTCTAGACTCTTGAGATGTTTTGCCTTTAAGATAAATCCTTAGAACAACTGTATAAGCTGGTTCTGATATTACCTTCCTTTTACAAAGAAAGGGACTAAAACACAGAGAGATTAAGTTACTTTCCCAAGGTCAAACAGCTAGTATGGACCCAAAGTCTATTTTACTAGAGTACTATGAAATTAGCAGGCCACAGATTCTTATTTCTGTTAATTTACTTAATCCAAAATGGTAATGAAGGTTTTCACACATAACTGAAAAAGTGGATAAGTTCCTCCCTCTGGCTTCAGGCACTGTTCAAGCCAGGACCTCAAAATACTTCACTAAGACCAATCTTTCTCACATTCTTGGCTCACTTCTTCTTTGGATTGGCTTTTTTACAAAACTTCTTATGGGATCATATGGCTGCTGGCAGCTCCAGACATATATTTATCGTGTTCTTCCGAGCTAAGAGAATTTGAGAGCTTCTTACTTTCCTATACTACAAACAGAAGTCCTATCCTTCATTGGATTGGCTCTTGCATTCAATTTTGCACCAATCACTGTTGCCAAGCACTCCAGTACCTTGATTGATTAGGCTGAGTCACATGTCAAAACTCAGAGCCAAAGATCTGAGTTCATTCTACAGAAGTGCATGATGAGAAAGTAGGAGGGGTTGGTTACAAGAGGAAAATGTGCTGATATTATGGAAAGCAGGCATGAACATTGGGCAGCCAAAATATAGTTATGAGCCTTTATATGGAATCCAAGGCCAGAGTAGTTAAGTAATTTGCCTGAGGTCACACAACTAATGAACTCCATGAACAAATAGGTAACAAATTTGTGTAACTTTCTTTTGCATCAGAACAATGACACTTGCTAAGCCTTTTTTGAATGAAGATAGGAATGAATAGCATATGATTGAGAATTAAACCCATGTCTTCTGGCTCTGCACCTTAATAGATTTACCAGTGAATATCTCTGGAGCCTGTGTAGCATCCCTTATACTGTTGTGAAGATTGGCAAGCAGTTGTTGTTTGCTGTAAAAGTGGCTCTGAATTTCTCAACAAAAATGCTGCTTTGAGTGTTGGGACAGCTGCCTCTACTTGGGCTTTCCCATGGATGCAGTTCTCACCACTTCCTGATTAATTCCATCAGCAAGAAGGGGGGATTCAGTAAAGTGTTGGCATCACTGATTAGTCCTGCTTACCATGACGTGAAGCTGACAGATTCTTCTTTGAAGAGTCACACCATGGCTGGTAGAATTGGAGCTGAAAATCCTATGCAGCATGAACCAGCGTACTTGGGAATCTCAATCAAACGTGTGATGATGGAAATAGATTTACATTTACAGCTTTTAAGTACAAAGCAGCATTAATGCATTCATGTTGAACTAACATTATGCCTGGGGTTTAATTTCCAAATGAGATTTTTGACGCACAATTATTTTCTCAGAAGCTGTTAAGTAGAAATTAAGGAAGAGGTAGAGCTCAAATGCAGTTTTGAATTTTGCTAAGACTTTGATCATGCCATTTTTGTATGTCCTAGCTCTGTCCTGCAAAGGTGAGCAAGTCTTCTATTGAAACTGTGTTTCTTCTGAAGGCCATAAAGCAGATATTTTCAACTGGTGTGCCCCAAGAATTTATAAAATGTGCAATATCTGACTAGCTAGTCAGAGCACTGAACCTCTTTTTTCTTTGACTGTCAAAAAATGACAACAGTCAACACAACAATAGTTGTCCAGTGTTAATAAATCAAAATTATACTATTCTTTTGTCAAAGGGCAAAAATATATTTTTGGCATGCTGCAGAATTTTAATAATTAGTTATGTGTGCCATGGGATGAAAAATATTGACAATCGCTGCCATAAAGAGAAAGGGGATATCTCAGATCCAATTGATGGCTAAACCATGTCTATTTTACCTCTGCATATCCATCTCCTGCTCTATCCCAGCTCTCATCACCTTCAGTTGAACTTGTCAGGGGTTATGTGGCTTACTATGATCAACTCTTACTTCCCACTCATGTTGTGGGTCAGTGTAGGTGGTGGAGAACTCTGCTCCAAATAGTCATTTAAGGATCTGGGCTCCTTCCATTGTGTGGCTACACCATCATGTAGGGCTTGTTCACATCTGAATTGCTGGAAGGAACAAAAGTTCCCACTGCCCACTGGCCCTTATAACTTTGGACACCTCTCTGCTTCTCAGCTTCTGCTCAAGGAATTATTTCCCATTTGGATTCTATGGGCTGTTAGAATTCTGTGGCCCAAGACCCCTTTCCGTTACTCTGATTTGATATGTTCTCATTATTGGGATTCTGAGCAAAAACTTGGAAACTTCCATTGCTTAAAAAAGTTTGAAATTATATGTTTTACCTTGTGCCAAGTACCTAATCATTCCATACATCAGTTTCCCTCCTTAAAACTTAAAACAGTACTTACCTTAAGGGAGGCCTAAATGTGCTTATAATTATGGTAAATAAGCAGTACACCTTAGCTAACATTAGTGTCATTATTATCAGGGGAACATGGGAAAGAGCATCTCTCGGCCATTTCCTGCGATGACCTGCTTCTGCCCTGTCCTCCCCGTGTCCTGTATTTCTGTTTGCTTTCTGGTGTCGGGCTCCTTGAGTTCCTTCTCATATTTCATCTATATGCAGTCCTCGGGTTCCTGACTCTCCATGCTTCCTCTGTGGGCCACTGTTTGTATGGAGAGGAGGACTGTGCGAGTGCAGTGGGGCCTGGGTATTGTGTGTGCTGCAGTCAGCATGGAGCCAGTTTTTCTCTCCTCCCCATCTCACTGTCACCCGCTACAGCACAGCCCTCAGTCTTGGAATAGGCCACTTGTTCAGTCAGTGAACTATCACACGGGGCCTGTTTCCCTTTTGTTTCAGATCTTGCTGAATAGCTATTTATAGCATTTCCAAAGATGTTTGCCTGCAGTGCCCCTTTGAATCCAACTCCAAAATGCGCCGTGGAGGGTAAAGATGGCTCTAACAGAGTAGAGACCTGTCCCCTGATCACTTTGGAGCAAGGAGTGCTGTACTTTATTAATTCAATTTTTAATATATTTTCTCAATGAAGAGGTAATGAATGGTAATCAGAATCTTTAGGGTCACAGTGGCTTGTGAAGGAAAGAAAAATAAAAGGAGGGAAGAAGGAAGGAAAGGAAAAAGAAAGGCTGAGGGTGGGAGAGAGGTGATGGTGAATAACATATTCAGAAAGTGTGTTTGACTGATTGTGAGCCAGGAAATAAGACAGAATGGAGCCTCTCTGGCAGCACCAATCATGCAGGTATGACAGATCGGACAGGGTCTGGGCAGGTGAGGTGACTCACTAGGTGGGATCAGGTATTTCAGGTGTCAGGAACCTCTCAGCACGGAGTGATGTGGTGCAGTCAAGGGTTTCTCTCCCTCCATGTCCCAGCCTAAAGACAATAGGGTTGTGTTTATTTTGTTGAGCATATATAGGATGGAAAGGTTACTAAAGTTAGGATCCTATGCATTGGCTCCCATTCTAACCATTGGTTCTCAGAGCCTACGCTTCTTAAAAATCAACTTGGAGCATATAAAAATGCCCCCCCCACCAGATATTCTAATTCAGTAGTCCTTGGCCTGGGTCCCAGAAAGTAAAGCCTGAGGCAAGAGTTCATATCCTACTGCTTTATTCGGAACTAGAATCCCAGAGAAGTACCAGGAGGGCCAAAGCAGGTGAGAAAGGGAAGGAAGGAGTGGTAGAATGGGCTGAATGGAGCTGACTGCCGTTCCATGAGGAGTGAAACCAATTTTTCACAAGACTGTCTTGCAATAATCTATGGAGCCAACTTTTTCAGGATGGTTAGATCAGGGGGAGAAGGGGAGCAATTGGCCCACTAGCTCCCTCTCCCATAGGTTAAATGCTTGCCCATGGAGCATGAACTCCTCTGAACACCCACATTGAAATGCCTGGGTACCAGGTGGATCTTGTGCATCCTATGCCTCAGTTAGGGCAATGGGGATGAGAGATGAATGTACAGGTCATTGGCATAACCAAGATTTTGTCAGATTACACTCATGGGAAGACCAGTCAGCAGGAGCTTGGGAGAGCTGATTGTCACAGGGAGGTTGGGGTGGAATTAGTGACCAAAGCTTCCAGAGAGAGGCAAAGCCAAGTAACCTCTAGTGGTGCACACAGGGTGTCTGTACAAACCCCAAATGATTCTGATCAGGGCGCTCTGGGGCTCATACTTTGAGAAACCTTTTTTTTTTTTTTTTTTTAGGTGTAGTGACTTAGGGCAAACCACTTAACTCTTTTTGCATGTCAGTTATTTCATTTGCAAAATGGAGAGACCTTTAAGCCGCTTTTCTGAATATAGAACTAAATAAAAAAAACCTACTTAGATGACAATAGTCTGCATGAACCTGCACCACTATGTTACATGGGAAAGTGCAGTGTGACTGGAACGAAAACATCCATTTCCTGTTCTGCTGACACTCACAGAGCTGAATGTGTGTATGGTGAATGGATGTAAACATTGCACCTAAGCAAATAGGATGCAGCTGAAGTTTGTGGAAAGCAAGCAATGCATTCAATATTTAACAAATTTTAATGGTTAACTTTGTGCTAAAATGCTGGGAGGTGCAAAGGCAAATAAAATAGTGCTCTATAGGCATAACAAAACAAATGA
>PVJN01033274.1:0-23545 GCA_004026805.1 Lasiurus borealis | reverse complement strand
ATTCTACTTTAATAGATTTATAAATTGCCAAATAGTATTATGGATGACATATTCAGAAATAAATTTACCACCTAAGGTTTTATATCTTCTCTTGTCTTGCCAGACCAATTATTGCTTAAATGTTTTATTGGTCCCATTATTTTATAAACTTAATTCATAATAAATTAATTTATTTTAGCAATATATTTCTATTATCATAAGTAATTCATTCAAATCCTAATAATGTTAATTTCACTTCATTAAATCTACATTGAGTCTGTTTCTAATTTGTTTGTTTATTTTGACAAAAGGATACTTAAGTTTGGGTGGTGAAGACATAATACTATAGACCAGTGGTCGGCAAACTGCAATTTGCCGCTCTGTTGACTAATGAGTTTGCCAATCACTGCTATATATAAATGATATATAAAAATGTACTCCTAAGTCCTATAGAATTTTATTAACCAATGTCACCCAAAAAATTCAATTATTAAAAAACTACATTGATACTTTTATTAAAAGGACTTCCATTGTAATTTAAAGTAATTAATCTATAAATTTGGGATTATACACAGAAGCAGTTTCAAATATTTTTTCAGTCATCTTAGAACATTAATATATTATTGTCTTATAAAACTTTAAAATAACTGTTTCATATTTTTGTAATTATTTTTTGTGAATCAAGCTCACTTTCTAGAGCTAAGCTGTGTAATACATTACAGTCATATGTGGCTATTAAGCATAGTCCAAATTGAGATGTGCTATAAGTATTAAGAATATACAGAATTTTGAAGACAATAAAATAAATAACAATGTGAAATATCTAATTAGTGATGAATGCAAACATTTTTGACATATTAGACTAAAACAAATATATTTTATGTTAATTTATGTATTTCTTTTTTACTTTTCTTTATGTGACTATTACAAAATTTAAAATTGCATATGACTTACATTTCTGATTCATATGGGATAAGTAGTATATATCTATTGAACAATGTTGTTATAGCTTTATCTCAATGGCTCTTCAGCAGATATTTTTATAAATCTTGAACTAATTTTTTTTCACCTAAAAATAACTTCCAAAAATATTGCCATTTAACGTCATTGGTAGCAACCTACAAAAAATGGAACTGTTAAAATCTGCCAAACACATCCATTATTTGATTTTAAGAGGGGGGTTGCTGATTTTGTGTGTTTGTATACACATCTGCCTGTAACCATGTGAGAACATTCTGATATTTTAATGTGCCAATTCTCTTTTAGTGATATTACATGTCTCATTTTAATCAAACAAGGCCCGTTATTGTTCTTATTTCATAAACAACGTATCTTGAGGGAGGCTGAGTAACTTTTTCAAAGTATATTTTTATAACATTTTTTAAAGAAAACCTTTATATTGCAATAACATAATAAAATAGCTATTTCTGGGGAGGGGGGAATCTTAGTAATATCAGCCTCTTGAAAATTGTATATTTCAATATTCAAAATATATTTTTATTATGGATAAAATATCCAGTTCTATCATATATTTCTTAGTTTATTTTGACATGAATTATGAAAGATTATGCTACCTTGATTTTATCCATTCTAATTCTATTTTTTTTATTTTTAAAATATTTTTATTGATTTCAGAGAGGCAGTGAGAGGGAGAAAGAATTAAAAACATCAGTGATGAGAAAAAAAATTATTGTTTGGCTGCCTCCTGCACATCCCTTGCTGAGGATTGAACCTGAAACTCAAGCATGTGTCCTTAACTGGCATTAAACCCAGGACCCTTTAGTCCTCAGGCCAACACTCAATCCACTGAGCCAAACCAGCTAGCCCTTATTCTATTTTCATATACATTCTATATATCTTAATGCTCATGAATCTTTAGAGCGTATAAAATTGTTCCTAATATTACATGGACTTACTATAGAATTAATAGGTGAATTGAATAAAGATAGCAAAATACCTCTTTTGGAATCACTCTAAAGAGTTCAGTTGCTGAAAACATAGATAAAACATAGATAAAATTTTCTTTATAATAAAAGTGTAATATGCTAAGTGTTGGAATGATCAGTTAACCATTCTGTTAACTGCTCAACCAGTCACTATGATGTGCACTGACCACCAGGAGGCAGATGCTCCAACTGGTAGGTTAGCTTGCTGCTGGGGTCCAGGCGATCAGGACTAGGTGAGAGGGCTGGACACACACTGGAGCCCTCATGTGCTCCCACCCCAGCCAGCTAGCTCCGATGGGCCACAATCTGGTCTGGGCAAGACAGCCCCAATTGACCCTAATCGCTGGTTAGGCTGAGGGACCCCAACTGAGGTCCTGATGTAATGTACACTGGGCCTCTAGTACTATGATAAACGTGATGTATCAAAGCAAATTACAGTAGGAATAAATATAAACTCAGAATAGGATTGACAAAAAGCATCTTCTATTTGACCACAAGATGCACTACATGGTTATTCATCCTAAAAATGCATCAATCTGGCCTGTTTGGAGAACACATCCTAAGTAATAAAAGCCTAATATGTAAATTGTCCCTTCAACCAGGAGTTTGACCGCTCACTAAGACATGTGCTGACGGGCAGAGGGTGGCACAGAACCTGATGTCATCAGTGATGTGGCACTGACAGCAGTGGCAGTGGAGGCACTGCTAGCCCCAAGGGCCCTGACAAACGTGGGACTGTAATGGGATAGTGGAACAGATGAGTGGGTAGTGCCAGGCCAAGGCGAGTGCAAGTGGGTCTCGATGGCTTGGCCAATCATTCTGCAGGTATAACCAGTGGCGGCGACAGGGAGTGAGGCTGCTGCCCAGCTTCCAGGTGCCTGGGATCCATGCAGGGCCAACTAGTGAGGGGAGCAGGGGCGTTGCCACCACTCAGTTCCCAGCCACTGACGTAGCTGGGCAGGAGACCAATGATTAGGTGGAAGAGGATGTGCAGGAGCCCAGGGGTCCAGATGCTGCCCAGGGCGCAGAAGTCAGATGGGATCTGTCCTTCCATTCCAGATGCTCATGCTTGGACTGTAGGACAGGGAATTCACTCGTACAAATTTCATGATCTGAGCCTCGCATAGAAGATAACTGTGGAGATGTCAACTGTAAGTAAGCATAGCATTATTGTTCCATAACTCTAGAAAAGCCACTACTTCACTAGATCCATTATAGTAAAGGAGAGTTTGATGAAAGGTTTTTAGAAATCTTACAATTTTAGAAACTTCATAGTTCTTTAACATTTGGTAAAGAATGTCAAAAGCTAGTATTAAACAAAGTTCGTAAAGCATGAAATAAAGTAATGGGGGGAATGAGTAATAAATAAAGACTTAGGCATAAAAGCAATCTTCCCATTCCAGTCACTCCCAATAGATTTTCCATTGAAATATGGGATCATTTTTTCGGTTATATAGATATGATGGACATGTCTTCACGAGGCTATAAGGCACTTTGTGCATGTAGTTTTTCATCTTTGCCCTTTAATAGTTCATCTCCAAATATACAAAGAACTCAATCTCATTTGACTATTTACCAAACAAATTAGAATATTATGTCTTTAGTATGTTTTATACAAGCAAAGTATACGTTTGAATAAGTTTCTGATTAATTTCCATTTAAACTCTATGTTTTAATTAAAGCATGAAACATCTCCACATAGACAAAATATTTTTATACTTTTTTCTTATAATGGTTTTAATTTATGATGCCTCCATTTTGTGTCTAATTTTTTATGTACATTTTAGCTTGTACCTTTTGAGTTACACTGCTCTGGATTTTGTAATCCTTGGAATACTTTGAATTTTAAAAATCCTTTCTAGTATTACAAAAATATTTCAAACAATTTGGTGCCATTTTATCAAATGACATAAAAATGTTCAGTTTTGTGTTTTATCAAATTATTTATCCTGATACTATCCTACATTATATTCAAAATTATATAAAACATTGCCAGATAAACAGGGGTTTGCATGCATTTTCCTACTTCCTAAGATATTACTACCATAACACCTATATATAAAAGCCTAAGACACCATTATAACCAAAAGACCAGAAGGACCAGAATGTTAGGTTGTTATGATGTGCACTGACCATGAGCAGGCAAATGCTCAATGCAGCATCTTCACCCTCATGGTCAGTGTGCTCCCACAGCCAACTTCCCCTGGCCAGGCATCCTCCTGTGGTCCCTGCTCCTGGCCAGCAGGCCTTATTTGACTGATCAGAGGTGGGCCCTGGGCTGTGATGAGAAATCAGAGGTGGGTGGCAACAGACATGGCCCCCTCTCCAGTGGCCAGTGGCCAACCTCCCACACCCTTGTTTCTCACCCCAGCCAGCAAGACCAGATTGGCTCACCACCCATCTATCAGTGGTTGCATGGTGGTGAGGGAAGGAGGGCAAGAGGTGGGAAACTGCACAGTGGCAGGGTGCTGGTATCCATTCCTTCCAAACTGGCCTGGAAAATGTCACCTTCTCTCTCCACCCTACTGGGGCCTTCGAGCCCCAGGCTGGGATGGGGAACTGGGTGTGGGTGGTGGTAGAAGCAACCCCTTTACCATGGGGGCCAAGGCCTGCTCCCTCCCTCTGGAGAGTAACCTCTTCAGTCCTCCCCTCAGCTTGTAGGCCCCAATCCTCCCTCAGCCAGCCAGCCCAGTGGCAGTGTGGCAGCAAAGGAAGGAGGAGGGGGAGAGGTGGGGAACCACATGGTGGCAGGGCACAGGCAATAGCATCGGTGTCTGTTCCTTCTGTGCCAAGCCTTGCAACCAACACCTCCTCTCCTTACCCTGCTGGGGCCTTTAAGGCCCTGGTTTGGACAGGGAACCAGGGGTGGGTGTCAGCAAATATGGCCTGTTTCCCAGGGGGCCAAGGGCTAGCTCTCTCCTCAGGGCCAGCGGCCAACCCATGCCCTGTCCCTCCCTCAAGCTGGCAGGCCCCGATCGGTCTGGCTTGATCATCTCTGATCGCCAGCCAGGCCTAGAGACCCCACCAGTGTACTAATTTCTTGCACTGGGCCTCTAGATTTTTATATTAGCATATAGTTCATAATTTGTATATGGTAGAGAAAACAAAAAAAGTTTTTAGGCTTTTATTGTATCTGTGATTTTATAAGTTCCATTATACTCATTATATAGAGGAAACGATTTTACATGCACTAAAAAGTTATTATTTACCTCTTACATTTTTTTAGTCTGAAGAATTTCAAAACCCACAACTCTAATGGCAATTGGTATGAAACCAATCTATAATAATAAAAGGGTAATAATCTAATTAGAGCAGATGTGTTCTGGACATTTTTCCAGATGTCCTTCCTGAAGAAGCTGGGGCCGGAGGGAAGGCAGCCTGGGTCCTGGGTGCTTGTCGGCAGCCTTAGGGAAGCCATTCCAGGTTCTGGGTGCCAGAGAGAAGCTGGTGTTAGCAGTTGTTGGGGGAAGCCTACTGTGGATGGATTTTCTGGACACAGGGGTGGGTTTCCCTTAGCCTATCCTTCGCCTTCTCCAATCTGGGACCCCTTAAGAGATATCTGACTGGGATTGGGCCTAAATGAGCAGTCAGACATCACTCTAACAATCCAGGACTGCTGGCTCCTAACCACCTGCCTGACTGCCTGATTGCCCCTAACCGCTTCTGTCTGCGAGCCTGATTATCCCCTAACTACTACCCTGCCAGCCTGATTGATGCCTAACTGCTCCCCTGCCAGCCCAATTGCTCCTAACTGCCCTCCCCTGCTATTCTGATCACTGCTAAGTCTCCTCCTTGCAGGCCTGGTCCCCCCTCAACTGCCCTCCCCTGCAGGCCTGGTCCCTCCCAATTGCCCTCCCCTCCTGGCCTGATTGCTCACAACTGTCCTCTCCTGCAAGCAATCTTGTAGTAACCATCTTGTGTCCACATGGAGGTGGCCATCTTGTGTGATGGAGTGATGGTCAATTTGCATATTACTCTTTTATTAGATTATATATTACACACACACACACACACACACACACACACACATATACACACACATATATGCATACATATAATTTTAGGTCTTACATCCAGTTCTTTCTGATTGGGTATGGATTCTTGTCAACATATATTTTTAAAGCTTTTAATTAATTTAAAGTGCAGTCAGAATTAAAAAAGCTCTGACCATCTAAAATATTCAGCCTTAAGATTTTTTGTAAAAAATATTGACCTGGCTGGTGTGGCTCAGCCATTGAGTATAGACCCAGGAACCAAGAGGTTGTTGGGTTCAATTCCTGGTCAGGGCATATGCCTGGGTTGTGGGCTTGATTGCTACCTTAGATAATTCATAAATATTCTCAGATTAGAAGTTACCTTTGCTTTTGGAATTACTAAGTCTTGCAGACACTATTAATCAAACATGTTTGAGAAAGGCCTACAGGGCCAATGTTATTCTCTGCTACAGTCAAATATGACATTTTGTCGCAATTAGTATGCACATTTCTACAGGCAAGTTGGGGCCAATGGTCAGGTTACATGACATCCATAGGCAGAGGTCATTTATAGCTGTCTATTGAGACATTTATAGGTCTCTATTGGACATTTTCATGCAAATTATTGTATTAACATTGCACAGTCTATAATACAAAAACTGCATAGAAAAACAACTCCTATTTACCAATAAACTTATAATGCTCTCAACTTGAAGATATTTCTTTATTCACCATTTTATTGTCTCTCAGAATTCTATCAGTTTATTATTAAAGTATCTGTAGTATGTTCACCTTATTTTACTTGTCATTGAGTTCATTCTTAATTATCTCATATGTACTTGTAAATCCAGATGTTGCCCCCAACTGTATCAAGTTCATTTTGTTTTTCTAAATGTAAGATGGTACATATCAAATAGATAAGTTTTGATATTTTCAAGAAATAATATTTAGAAACCAGTTTGGCTCAATGGATAGAGCATCGACCTGTGGACAGAAAGCTCTCAGGTTCGATTCCGATCAAGGGCATGTACCTTGGTTGCAGGCACATCCCCAGTAGGGGACGTGCATGAGGCAGCTGATCGATGTCTCTCTCTCAGTGATGTTTCTAACTCTTTATCCCTCTCCTTCCCTCTCTGTAAATATCAATAAAATATTTTTTTAAAAAGACATAATATAACAGCTTTATTTCAAAGTGTCAATATTTACAATGTTTAGAAAATATGTGCCTTTCAAATATTTAAATTAATAAGAAAATATAGATGGCATTTGAAACTGCATGGTAATAAAATTTTTCAAAATACTTCTGTTTGTTAGAAATGCAAAAACAATTAAAGTCCTCTACCCTAATTTTATCTTAAATCTATAAAAACACATTTTGTAATCTAGAATGTTGACTCATACAATAAAAATAACTTATATTAATAAACAGAATTTTGTATAATGTTTTTGATGTCAATTCACAAAAGTATTTTTTCAAATTATTTAGCAAAATAGAGCACTTTTACACAAGTGCTTCATGTCATTCTATTTTTTTCTCCTAATTTTCTCATTATAATTTTTATTTCTGTAATTTTCTATACCACATTGAATCTCTTCAGAAAATATACAAATACAAATGTTATACATTTACAGGTTTCACATTTAATGGAGACAAAATAGTTATTAGTTTACTACCTGACCACTATATTTCCCCTGAAGAAGCTTTAGTTGTTCAATATATAATTTTTTAAACATTTTATCTTTACAGAATATTCTCAGTGAACATCTGAAAAGAACAAGAGATGTAAATGCAAACCAGCAAGAGAAGAGAAAGTATCAGATAAGAGTAAAGCAGCGTAACTATAAATCTTGTAGCTCAGCACAAATGACCAAAGATTTAAAAGATGAAGGGCTAGTATATTTTGCATCTGTAACTCACTGTAATATATTCCATACAGTTGTCTAAAATTCTTAGTGAATAAAGGCAGAATGTAAAAAAAATGAAATAATTGAAGGAAATTAAATATTAGAAATACCCCAAATTAGCAGATGTAGGAATCTTGAATAAGTATACTACACTCTCTCATATCCCATAGCAACACTATCTGAGGATATTTAGGTGTGGTGCTAAATATCTCAATATATGTGTATTGAAGTTTGAGCCTATTTTATTTCAAATGTCAAGGGACAAATTTCCCTTACCAAATATTCTTTAGGCATAACTCACCTGATCTAAATGAGATGGAATAAATATTATGTTGCTACTCATTTCTGTAGTCAGCTGTAAAAGTTTCTTTTGGTAATATTAAAAAATAAAATGTGTTGTGATTCTAACAGTCCTCTGCATAAAGTACAGTTTAAATACTTAATTTTGTAAAAATTTGATATTAATTGACTAATATTGCCATGGCAATTTAATATCTATGGGTGGTTTGAAACTGTTGCTGATCATTGATGCTTCATCAAGTTTAATAAAATGATACCACTTATTTTTTTTTGCCTGGATAAATTCTAAGCAAGCAAAACATGCAGTACAACTATTTCAGCAACACATTAAATCCTTAGAATGTTAGTACTGGAAGGACTTATTATTTAATTCACCTCCTTCATTTTACTGATAGAGAAATTGTGGTCTGGATAATTTGAATAACAGTCTAAACATTTCAATAAAAAGCTCTAGTTGCTAAGAGAGACTTGAATATATCTCTCCATCTTTCTGCTTTAGTCCATACACTGCTTTAGTTTCACTGCGTAAGATTCAGTGAAAAAGATATCAGTGATTTCATTACTAATTTTATCACTGAACACAAATGAATCAAAATAATATTGTAGTAATCACGTTTGGAAAATATTTTACATTTCAGAAACTCAATAGAATATCCAATAAGTATTAATTTGTATGCATTCACTAACTACATAAAATGTAGATTTATAGATAAATAAATGTAAATGTTGTTTTATTTCAAGTTTTCTGATATTTAATGATTAAATTATTGACATTTTCATGTGTGACTCAATTTATTTCTTATAGAAAATCACTCAATTCCAATAATACATCATACAGTATAGTATCTCTTTTTTAGAAATATGTAATTAAATTAAGACTATCTGAAAAAGTTAATTATGAAGTTTGTTCCTCTGAAGATAATTATACTTTTGAATTAATGCCCATGATAACATTGTACATGAGGAATATGAAAAATACATTACAATTAAAACTTTGAATCAAATTCAAGCTTTGCAAATAGATAAAATATTTTTAAATGAGCTTGGTATTTTAGTTGTCTTTATACACTGCCTGTGTGATAAACTGTTAGGGTTTAATTTTTAGCATCTACAAAGTGAGAGAAATATCCATAATGAGTCTAGAGTTTCCATGTTTTCTTTTTAATCCATTCAGCCATTCTATGTATTTTGTTTGGAGAATTTAATAAATAGATTAACAAATATAATATAAATATATAAATATTTTAAATAAGTGTTTCTTAAATATACATAAATGAATTATCCCATCTAAACTTTTATAGTTAGCATGAAAATGATAGGCAATAACTTATACTAAAAATGATGTATTGTTTTAAATAAGCTCAGAGAATAGTTTCATCTGTTCTAATATGCTATTGAATTATTATTGCTTACCAATCCCAAAAGGATATAAGTTTCTAGGAGATGTATTTTTGTTTGATTATGATATTTTTACTAAGGCCTCAACTCAGTGAAGTTTTATTTAAAGCGAATTAAAATGAATTCTATTTAAAAAAAAAAAAAAAGATACCACAAAAGAGTTTAAGCTTTTTATCTAACCTAATCATCTTGTTTTAATAATCTTTAAAAAAATTTCATAAATATCTGGTTCTACAAATAATCTTGGAACTACTTAACTGGTTATCTAGTTAATGAGCTGAATGAACTCTTGGGCAAGTTAAGTTTTAGAAACTTATACTTTGAAAAGAAGAAAATAGAAGACAACAACACAACAAAGCATGATCTTTCCATAGAAAAATTAGATAGGCTAATTTCTATTTGGTTATAAATTCCAAGCAGCTTCTGTTTTACTAATTTTTTTTTTTCAGGAAAAGCAGTTTGAGGAACAATATTGTGTATCTCAGACTGTGTTTTTTAATTATTGATCAGATTTCTCAAGCATACAAAGGTTTCTATGACTTATCTCAAGAATAATGAATTTAAGAATTGGAAATGAATTGAAGGAATACAAAACAAGAGAGTTTGGGGGAGACAAGAGGAATTAGGAATGGAACATAGATTCAAATATTCTAAAAGTTAAATATTTTAATGTCAATGTATGAGATGCTTTAGATTTTCAAAATAAAAGTTGTTTCTAGGAAAAAATAAAGGTAGATAAGAAGTAGATTTTTTTTTCTCCAACTCTGCAGTCATAGTTGAAGAATTTCCCTACCAATTAATAGTTGAAGAATTCCCCTACCAATTAATTAAACATGCAATTACTGAGCTGAAGCTAGACCTTACCACCCCTTTTTTATTGTTTAAAGTATTATAAATAGTAGTACATATGCCTCTTTTTTTCCCCATTGACCTCCCCCCACCTCCCTACCCCCCAGTACATTCCCTGACCCCCTACCCGATTCTTTTCTTTAAAACATCTTGCCTCTGCAGACTAGAAATAAACTTACAAGAACAAAAAATGTTTGAGTCCCAATTTCAATGTCCAATAGTTCTGAGTCCCACTTTCAATGTCAAACAGTTCCTCATGTGTACACGTCAGAAATGGTATCTGGATGGTGGACAAATGGTGGCAACAGGTCTGACCCTCTCTGGTTTGGTCCTAGGCATCCTGTAGCAACACACAGCTGCTGACTGCTCGCATGGCAAGGCGTCGCCAGGATCTTCCATCTCTGGACTGTTTCTCCTCTTACCTTCCTGGTTGGAGCAGGCCTGTCAATTCCTCTCTGTTGCAGGGTCCAGTTGGCTTGGAGTTGTTTTCTGAAAGTATATCAACATATTCTTGACCGAAAGTTAATAAAGGAGTCTTTTCTAAAAAGTTGACTTGGGGTCCTTTTTATTTTTGCCCAAACAATTTTCCTTTGGATATTTTGCTAGATCTTTCTTAAGAGTAGCAATGAATTAGCACATACTCTATAAATGACCTATGGAGAAAATATGCTATGCTATGCTTAGCAAGTACTTTTTTCATATTCCTCAATGATTTACTAGGGCCTTTTTTAGGAACTCATCAGCAAGTCGTTTTGAAGTTATCATGCTGTCATTAACTGCTGTGCCTCTTCTCCCCACAAAATTCATGAAAAATGTAGACTTACTATCAATTTCACTCAATGCATGAGTTTCACAACTGATTTCATCATGATCTCTCATGCTGGGTTTATAGATTGCTCCAAATGGGGGTGAGAACTCCTGCTGATACTGTCATAGAGCAATCTAGTCATGTTCTAAGTGAATCTGTTAAAACTATCAACAAGTTATAGCCATTAACTTTGAAGATAAACAGAGATGGACTCTTTCCTTCAGTATAACTAGAAATGGAAGCTGGAAAGTAAGGTCTCCAGTAAGATAGAGAAAGGTTCTGTGTCTTCTATTTTCTTTCTTTCCTATTATTTTTAGATTATCACTTGAAACAACTTCAGGGGGAAAAGCTGCTTCCTTTTCATCTAAATGCCTTATCAGATTAGTAGAAGGTAATTTAAGATTTTGAATATGTCATTGTTTCTTCATTTATATTCTAAAAGAGCTTTATTTGGGTACAATATATTTTTAAATATCTAATCATATAATATAGTTAATTCTCATTATTTTTAGCAGTTAATTTTATAAAATTTGTCGCAAAGACTAAATTAGCAAGCATTTAAAATTGCCCTTGAGGGATACGTGTACACACACATACACACACATATAAACAGATTACAAATCCTAAAAAAAAAATATATATATATATATACTTTTTCTGAGAAATTCTAATATTTTTAAAATACAAAGAAAAACCCAAGAGTTTCAGAAGTACTAAATGACTTTCATAAGGAGGCCCACTAACAAGTGCTAAGACTAAGATTTAAACCCTATTCTGCTAGTTCCGAACCAGAGCTTCTTGCTCTAAACTGCCACTTCTTTTGCTCATCACTGTGTGAGAAGTGAAGCATAAAGTCAGAGAGTCACATCATCTTGTTCAGCTGCAGCGGGGCGTGTGTATTCATGGTGTCTCAAATATTTTGATACCCTGTACATTTCTGCAACTGACCATGTAAGCACTACAAATATTGATTTGTCATTACACATAAATATTAACAAATAAAATTTGCAAGTAAGAAATTAGCAAATATTATGGGTTGGCTATAGTTTGTCTAGATGGTCCAGAGGGGAAATTATATACATGTACACTAATAAAAATAACAGCAACTCTGAAATTGTATTGCTTCTCTTCCTAATGTGGTTTACAAAATTGTCAAGGGAGATGCTCTATGAATCTTTGGACACAGTGATTATCAGAGTAGTAGATAGATTATTTATAACTAAATTTAAAATTCTACAACATAGCATGGTGTGTGTGTGTGTGTGTGTGTGTGTGTGACAGAAAAAGAAAAAGACAAGAGAGAGAGAGAGAGAGAAAGAGAGAGAGAGAGAGAGAGAGAGATTCACTCTACATCATATGACAGTGCTGTAATTGAGAATACAAAATCCTGGTTTTCTTGGATAGCATTTTAAAAATAAATCAGAACCATAATCCAAAGATAGGTATTATTAGTGGTTTTGATCTATTTAATTCGGTTTACTATCAGATTTTTAGTAAATATGATATATTGGAATATTTTATTTTCATTTGTGGCGGAGGTCAAGACATTAACACACTACAGATACTCCATAAGCAAACTGGCCTTTCATCTTTTATATTGGTCTTCTAAATTTAGGATTTTGAGTAGTGATAAATGGCTTTATTAGATCATTTTGTTGCCAGCTCTGGATGTGATTTTACAGAATTCTTGCATTTAGAAAGGTGTTATACATTTCAGCAAATTGACAAGTTATATAAAAGGATAGATAATAGGATTGTTTTGTTTTATATTTGGGTTTTCAACTCCAAGATAATTATTGCAAATATATTCACCCTTTTGTGCTTGCCTTTTATGCTTAGTTATAGTACCTTTTGAAAAGCAAACTTTAAAAAATTACTAAGATTATATTTATGGTATTTTGCATATATAAGACACACCCCACTTTTCAAAGCCAAAATTAAGAAATCAATATTGTAAACATAAAACAGAACATATTTTTATTTAGTAATTACCACAGGTAATGCTTAGATACCAGTACTATGATATAATGCAGCATATCACTTTATTCAGCTTCTGTTGCATTACTGCTCTCTTCTTCATCACTGTTAGTTCCAGACTTATCAATTTCTTCATCTTCTATTGCATCACTCCTGTCTTCTGAGTCACTGTCGATATATGAGAGATCATCCTCATAAACCATTGACATTTTCTGAGCTTTGTTCATGTTATCATGGCCAATCCTTCTCACCTAATGAAATTGAAACAAAATTTTCCCTTTCCTGTAAAATCAACAATGTTCATTTCGCTTGCAAACATTCTTGCCTGACATTGAATAAGCTTGGTTGACACACATAAGCCACTCTATTGCTGCTCCATAATCCAAGTATTAAGCCTCTGCTCCCAAGTTTGCCCATTTTGCTGGGTTTCCTCTTAAGGTCTTCTTCTTTCTTGGCATTTTAAGAGTTGTTCTTCCTGTTTCTCCACTGTCTGATCATACACTCTTTTGGAGGAGGTCCAAATTGTTTCTCTGTGTTGATTACATTCCGTTTGAATTTTTTGCTGAGTAAGACAATTGCTTACCAGCATTTATCTTTTTATTTTTTTGACATCTTTATGGGATTAGAATGCTCCGGTTCCTGTTGCATCTGTGCACTCTCCACTTCCACTTCTAATTTTGGCATCAGCTGATGTCAGTAACAATAAAGCTTGTGATTGGAGGAAGCCTGTTTGACAAGGTATGGGTAGATATGCATCTCAGCAGCTCCCTTACATGTATAAGACTTCCTCTATTTTTAATCTAATAATTTTTGAAGAAAATAGCATCTTATACATGGAAAAATACAGTAAGTTTATAATTTGAATGTCATATTTTTTTTTTGTTTTTGAGTTGCATAATTTAACCAATCATAGTGATAAACATTTAGATTATTTCCAGTTTTCTAGCAGTTACAAGTGTTTTTTTTTGGATTATTTTTTTATTGTTGACAATCTATAGATGTCCCCCATTTCACACTCTTTGCTCATCTCCACTCATCCCCTGACTTCATTACACTGTTGTCTGTGTTCATTGGGCTATGCATATATGTTCTTTGGCTAATTTCTTTACCTTCTTTTGTCCAATCCCCCCATCCCTCTCCCTTCTGACACTTGTCAGTCTGCTCCATGTATCCATGCCTCTGATTTTATGTTCATGAATTTATTTTGTTCATTAGACTCCACAAACAAGTGAGGTCATATGGTATTTCACTGGTTTATTTTGCTTAGCATAACAAGCTCCAGGTACATTCATGCTGTCACACTTTGTAACCTATATGAATGCCTGTCCACTGTGTTGTACCTCGGAAAGTAATACAAAATTGTGTTGATGGCAACTGGTAATCCGATTTAAAAAAAACACAAAAAACACCTCCTACACATTCAATTTAGATTTTCTAAAAACATAATCTCATTACAGTGTTAAGAATATACATATTTAATTAATTTTCTACAGGAACTTTCTCTATTTTCTATGCTTGTCAATAAATAAGCATAAAAGCTACAACATGACTCATTTTTCTTCGGTCATAAAACTTTAGCCAGCCACCTGAAGTCCTATTTATTTTTGTGTTTATAGTTCAAGTAATTTTTTCATTATAATATGGATCTAAAAACTGAACTAGTCTCAGATTTTACTGCCTATATAGCTTTCTTCTATTATTTTTATGGTTTTGAGGTTAATATTTAAGCTTTTTATCTATTTTTGGTTTTTTGTGTGTGTTCAATATAAGAAGGTTATCTAGTTTCATTATTTTAACACATCTTTGCAATTCTCCCAACAGCATTTACTGAATAGATTATCTTTAGTACATTGTATGTTTTTGGTTTCTCTGTCATTTTGTTTTTCCCCTCTGATATATCTCCTAGGGCAAGGGAAACAAAAGGAACAATAAACAATCGGGCCTACAGCAAACTAAAAAGGTTTTGCACAGTTGAGGAAACCATCAACAAAATGAAAAGACAACCCACTGAATGTTAGAACATATTTGCTAATACATGTGCAAAGGGGATAATACTCAATATTTATAAAGAACTTATAAAACTCAACACCATAAAAATAAGCAACCCAATAAAATATGTACAAAGAACCAAAAAAGGCACTACTCCAAAGAAGACATGCAAATAGCCAATAGATATATCAAAAGGTCAAAGTCATTAATCATCAGAGAAATGCAAATTAAAACCATATGAGATATCACCTCACACCTGTCAGAATGCCTATTATCAATAAACTGACAAGCAGGTGTCGGGAGGATGTAGAGAAGAGTACACTTGTGCACTATTTGTGGTAATGCAGATTGATGCAGACACTATGAAAAGCGATATGGGAGAACCAAGATGGTGGCATAAAGAATACACCTATACGTGCTGCCTCTCACAACCACACCAAAACTACAACTAAAACACAAAATGACTATCCCCTAGAACCATGGGAAAGCTGGTGGAGTGGAAGTTCTGCAACTAGAAAGAAAGAAAAAAGTGCATTGAGACCTGATAGGACTTGCAGAGGCTCAGAAAGGCAGAAGTACAGAGACGCACAAATCAGACAAGCGTGTTCTATTTTTTTTTTTTTCAATTGGGAGGGAATTACAAGTCCCCGACTCTCTGAACTCTAGTTTCTGGCAAGATTATGGGGACCCACACTCATACAGGGAGAAACTGGACTGTCTGCCATTGGGTTGGAAAGGAAGGGTGGCTCTATTGCAGAGTTGCACATAGGAATCATTGTTTACTGCGCTGGGGCATGGGGACACTGGACACTGAACAGAACACAGCAGAGAGGGCTGACTGGCAGCCATAGCTGTTTGCCATGCCCTAGCCTAGAGACTCCCTGAGACCCCGCCCCGCTCAATTTACAAACCCACCCAGCCATGTGCAGTGGCCTTTGCATATGAATGGCCTGCCCTTTGGCAGCTTAACCTAATAAATTGCAACTGGGTCAGACAACTCCAAAATTTACAAACTCCAAGCAAATAGGACAAATCTGCAAATCTACCTGTAGCTTCTGCTGGGTGGCATCAGACACTAATTGACTTGCACCTCCTTGGAGATTCAGGAACCAGTGTACCTAGAGGTCAGTGAAAGAAAACACCAGATTTCAACTTCTCACATACATAAGTGACAGACTCAAGTGGCACACTCGGTGAGCACCAAAGCCCCACTGAAGCAAGTCCTGCCCCATAGTGGTGTCTCCAGCACAGCAGTTCTTCCATTAATAGACACAGCTAATCCTCTCAGTCAATTGGCCTGGAGGTCAATTACTCCGAGTGTACCAATAGCATTCAAGGCTTAACTATAACAAGACTGGGAACCAAGCCCACAAAGGGGTGCACCAAGAGTGTCCACTTCAGGTGGTTGGGGAGGCGGAGTTACTGGGCCCTAAAGGACAACTAGCACACAAAGCCACTCCATCAACACAGGGAAATAGCCAGGACACATGTCACAAATGAAAGAAATGGAAGAAAGCAAACTACTGGACATAGAGTTCAAAACCACACTGATAAGGTTACTCAAGAACCTTCTACAAACTGCCAAGAAATTCAGTAAGACCTCTGAGAAACTTAGTGACACCTTCAAGTATCTTAATGAGAATGCCAAAAAAATGGAAAAGAACCAGTTAGAAATTAAGCATACGCTATCTGAAATAAAGAATAATATACAGAAATCCAACAGCAAACTAGAGGACCCCAAAAATCAAATCAAAGATTTGAAATACGAGAAAGCAAAAGACACCCAACCAGAAAAACAAAAAGAAAAAAGAGTCCAAAAATGTGAAGATAGTGTAAGGAGCCTCTGGGACAATTTCAAGTGTAACAACATCAGGATTATGGGGGTGCCAGAAGAAGAAAGAGAGCAAGATACTGAAAACCTATTTGAAGAAATAATGACAGAAAACTTTCCCCAACTGGTGAAAGAAATGGACTTACAAGTCCAGGAAGCACACAGAACCCCAAACAAAAGGAATCCAAAGAGGACTACACCAAGACACATCATAATTAAAATACCAAGGCAAAAGAGAAAGAATATTGAAAGCAGCAAGACAAAAACAATTCATTACCTACGAGGGAGCACCCATACGACTGTCAGCTTATTTCTCAACAGAAACTATGCAGGCCAGAAGGGAATGGCAATAAATATTGAAAGTGATGAATAGCAAGAACCTACAACCAAGAGTGCTCTATCTAGCAAAGCTATCATTCAGAATTGAAGGTCAGATAAAGAGCTTCACAGACAAGAAAAAGCTAAAGGAGTCCATCACCACCAAACCAGGATTATATGAAAGTCTGAAGGGTATTCTTGAAGAAGAAGAAGAAGAAGAAGAAGAAGAAGAAGAAGAAGAAGAAGAAGAAGAAGAAGAAGAAGAAGAAGAAGAAGAGAAGAAGAAGAAGAAGAAGAAGAAGAAGAAGAAGAAGAAGAAGAAGAAGAAGAAGAAGAAGAAGAAGAAGAAAAATTATGAACAAAAAAGTGATAACAAATACATACTTTCAACAAGTGAATCTAAAAATTAAGTGACTAAAATTTTTGATTAATAGAATAAACTGGTGAATATAATAGAATTAGGAGCACAGAAAGGAAATGGACTAACAATTCTTGGGGAAAGGGGGTATGAGGATTGCAGGAAGAGATTGGACAAAAATCTTACACCTATGGATGACGACAGTGGTGGGAGGTAAGGGCATGGGATGAAGGGTGGGGAATCAGGTAAAGGAGAGTTATGGGGGAAAAAAGTGGAACATCTGCAATAAATTGAACAATAAAGCTTTATTTTTTAAAAAATGTATATGGAGTTACCTCAAAAAATTAAAAATGGAACTGCCTTCTGATCTGACAATTCCATTTGTGAAAAATTATCTGATGAAACCAAAACATTAATTAAAAAGAACATATGAACCCCCATATTCATTGCAGCATTGTTTATAATAGCCAAACTTTGGAAGCAGCCCAAGTGCCCGTCAGAAGTAAATAAAATACCTTTGGAACATTTACACAATGGGATACTACTTGGCCATATAAAGGAAGAAAATTTTACCCTTCACTACAGCATGGACCTGGAGAACATTATGTTAAGTGAAATAAGCCATTGAGAGAAATACAACTACCGTATGATTTTACTCATTTGTGGAATTCAATGAACAAACTAATCTAACAAGCAAAATAAAAATTGACTCAGAGAATAAGTAGACAGCTGTGGAGGGTGAAAGAGGGATGTGGGGAAAGAGAAAGAAATAGAGGAAAAGTTCATGGACTAGGACAACAGTTGTGTGATTGCCAGGGAGTTGGAGGGGAGTTGTAGATGTGGAAGAGAGTATGGGGGAATAGGTGGTGAAGAAAAAATAAATAATAAAATAAAAACTGTACTGATCTGAAATTAATAGAATTTAGAGAATAAAAGATACAGAAGTCATTAAGAAACACATAAAATTTAGAATAATATATAAATCCTCTTTTCAATGAAAGCCGAGTTTTATAACTTAATAAATGTATTTTATTGATTTCAGAGAGGAAGAAAAAAGAGAGAAAGATAGAAACATTAATCATGACAGAATCATTGATAGTATCTCTTGCACACCCCCTACTTGTGATCCATTCCCCTACCTGGGCATGTTCCCTACCTAGGAATCAAACCAGGACCTCAACCATTGAGTAACAGTGGCCAGTCTAATTCTTTATGATTTTAAAAGGGAAATGATACAGTGCTAGAAAAATTAAAGAGAACTTTTAAATAGCTTTCATGTTGTATTCTTTGAAGAAATTATTAATGATCAAATAATATCTCACCTTGTCCCCTTGTTGAGTATTATAGTTCTTAAAAAAAAGCGAAATGAGAAACAGTCCATTAAAAAGGAATAATGCATAATTGGATACAAACTTAAGCAAAATTCTATTACGTTATATAGAGCTACTATTTCAAGTTAATATAGATAATGCACTAAACCAGAAATTTATAGTGTTAAATATTTCAACCAAAGATGTTAAGTGTTATGTTTTTCTTTAATAGAGATAATAGAGAACATTCTTATTCTGAAGTAAGCCTGAACTACAGATAATATATTAATATACCAATATTTCAATCTGTAAGCATTAAAATGTCATCTAATCAATTTAGTGGTTAAATATAATTTGATCTACTTTATTCATTTGCAATTAGTAATTTTGGTGCTTTGTTTCAAGTTTTTTAAGGTGAATTTAAAAATAGATCACTTAAGAACTTAACTACCAACATAATTAGAAATTAATATATATTGTTAATAGTCTAACCAAAGGATTGTAAATTGATGTAGAAATGCAATTGTAGGTCTAATCAGTGGTATTTCATTTACTCACTACCATCTCCCAAACTATCCCTCATTAAATGCTATATAGGAAAAAGTAGCACATGTGAACTAGGAATGGTTCAAGAAGAATTTTAAGAATAAGTGATTGACAAAGTGATACAGCAGGAAAGATATAAAAGGAAAACACTTGGTTTATTCTATAGTACTTATTTTAACACATGCCAAGTTGAACTGACCTATTCAAATATAAATCAATGCCTTGTTAGTTCTGTTTCTGTTTCTGTAATCATAAATGTTGATCTTTCAACTCTATTGGCCAGAAATATTTTCAGTAGATGTCGGAAATGTCAAAGTAAAATTTCTGAGAAGGATAGATACTAATTACAACTTGCATTGTTAGGTGTGCTAGTCAATGAGGGAAATGTAGATGTTTCACAGCAATCTCTTGGAATCATTAGGACTATTAATTATTATGTGCAAATATAATGAGCCTGATTTTGAAGGGATGCTCCCATAAATTAAAATTATGTGTTACTTGTTCAATAATTATATTTGCCTAAACAACAACTTTATATACTTACTAGGAGTCCAGTATATATATATATATGTGTGTGTGTGTGTGTGTGTACATATATATACATATATATACACATATACATACTTATTGTTGTGTACATATATATATGTACAATACATATATACATATATATTTACATATTTATTCTAATATTAGGGGCTCAATGTGCAAAATCATGCAAGACCCATGACCCAGAGTCCCATGGCTTGGTGCGACCCAAAAAGAGTCCTGTAGCCACCTCTGCTGCTGCCACCATGGGAAGCGGGATGGAGAAACTGCCTTCTGCCCTGCCAGGACCCATAAACCCACCCATGCCTCTAGTCAAGTCTTCAAGAGTCAAGTTCCCACCCACCATGCACTCACAGCCTCCTGCTATTTGGTCATTATGGAGTGATGGTGTGACAACCATAAACATTTTATTTAATAGACTAGGGTCCCGGTGCACAAATTCATCACCTTGAAAGGAACTGTGGTCCATAAGGCTGCAGTGGGCACAGGGTGGGTCGCAGCCCATCTTCTGCATCCCTGCCAAGGCCTTCTTGCTGTGGCCCCCAAACCCCTGTCTGCCAGCAGCCCCACTCCTGCCACCACTGCTCCCACACACTGACAATGCCAGCCCCACTCACACCTATTGACAGCATGGAGCATTTGGGGTCTGTGCTAGCAGAGGGTGCAAGCAGTGTTGGCACCATCAGTGGATGAGAATAGCTGCTGCTGCCCTGATCACCCCTCAGGAGCAGAGGGAGGTGGAGAAGCCCTCAGGGGCAATCAGGTCAACAGCCACTTTTTGTACCTGCTGATAGCATCGAACAATTGGGACTGGCATCAGACGCTGGCAGGAGATGCGAGCAGTGGCTCCTGCACTGGCTGTCGGTGCAAATGGTGCCAATGCTGGCAGTGGGTGTGAGTGGTGGCTCCATTGCCAGCTGCGGGTGCAAGAAGGACTGGCACCAGCAGCAGGAGCAAGTACCAGGTGGGACTGTGGTGCATAGAAGCAAAGAATTTTCAGTAACCATGAGAGGCTCATGTGATGACAGCGACTGGCACCCTGCCTTGGTCTGGTGCTTCCATTCATTTGCTCCACCATCCTGCTGCAGCCAATGCCCATCATGTTCTACACTCTGCCACCTGGTACTGATGCCCAACATGTTCTACGCACGCCCCCTGGTGGTCAGTGTATGGTATAGTGACTATTTGTTCTACTGTTTGGCCTATATGCACATTAGCCTTTTAGTATATAAAATATTCTTATTAGTTAAGTTAATAAAAATTTAAAATCATTTATTAAAATAATAAAAAATATTGTCAAAAATAATTTAGTGGCAAAACAAACCTATTATATCTCTATTTTTCTGTATATAAAGGCCTTTAATGTACTATCTATGTTACCTATTAGTAATTTTTTTTAAAGAATTTCAAATTAAATTTTTTTCTGAGTACACAATCTTTTTCTAATATTATGAAGGAAAAGTAGATACACAATTATTTTATTTGTATCAAAAACTTCTGTTATCTCATGAACTTGTGAAATTACATATTAATTCAGTCACTAATAATACCTATCAAGGGAATTTAATACATAGGAGCTCACTTTTAAGATTGCCCAATGAATTTATAAATTCCCATTCAGTTCTGTTTATAGAGACTCAGGAAGCTTAGCTTTTAATCCTCACCCAAGGACATGCTTTAATTAGTTTCAAAGGAGGAGAAAGGAGAGAAACAGTGATCCATTTCCTTCCCTATGCACCCACCCCAACCATGGAAAGAACCAGCAACCTGGGTATGTGCCCTAATCAGGAATCAAACCTCAATCTTTTGGTGCCAGCACAATGCTTCAAACAACCAAGTCACACCAGCTAGGGCAACTGTATTTGTTTTTGCATACAAACTTGCACTTTGCAAATGTGTAAAACTAGTATCTACTTTTGAATGAGAAAACTAAATGTTGCTTTCCTATCATCTAAAAGAATAATAAAAATGACCTTTCTCCACTTTCAACAACTATAAGTACACTCTCGTGCAGCCTGAACCCACCAACATGATTCAGTAGAAAGAAATTCATTTAGGCTATTTCAACAGAATATCTCATATTTTTAGAATATTGCAAATAATTTGGAAGGGAGTTGAGCACATAAATCAGATTATATAGAATGAGATAGCAATCTTTGAAAAAATAATACTTATCCTAGTTTATAGACAGTTTTTGAATTTGTCCTTTATTCCTACCATTTAACTTGGAAATGACAACTGTAATTTAATAATAACTAGATGACACTAAGAGACTATCTCATTTAAACCTAAGAATGGCTAGTTTAAAAATGCTCCAGTTAAGAAAATTAAGGAATACTGAATTTACATGCCTTTAAAATGACAAAAATGAAATCTGAATCCAAGGTCTATAACTCAAATGTGATTGCTTTATTATTCTGCTTTATAATCCTTTCCATTCCCTGTCCCTTCTCTCTCTAGAACAAAATCTAGCTTACAATATAACAGATGTAAGGTGGAGGCTCAAATCTGTTTATTTTAATACTGTTTTATTTTATTTGAGAAAGTTAATAGTGTTTATTTGAGCAATTCTATGAATAGTATTAAACACAAAAGTTCAGGGGGTAATTTACATTAATGATATATTTATGTCACATCTTAAGTAAAGCAATCCCTATGCTTCTCTATCTCTATGTATTATTTTCTACCCAATTGTCAGATGTGTCTACTAAATGGCTGTTGTGTCAGTAACCTAAAGGCTGCGAAATCAAACAAATAAAAATGCAAGTCTGACATGCTTGAAAGCTACAAAGCCTATTTAATTCGGAAGTTCTTATTTCACTTGACTTACTTTGGAGTTCCATTTACATTAATCTCTTTACATTTTAAAATAGGTAACTACACAAAAAAGTGGAAAGATCCAACAGTTGACAAATCAATAACTAATGCATTCATAACAGAGACCCACAACCTTTAATGGTCACTATATTCAATAAAGTAATTTATACAATTAAACCTCACTATTCTTTTATTTACTTCAAAAATACAAGTAGGTCTTTATTCACAGTTAAACACATAAGTAGGCAATATTATATTTGTTTTTATGATTTTACACGAAATGATGAATTGTTAATCTGAGCATGTTACCAAGAAGAAAAATATATATGCATAAGCTAGTTTGTCTCAGTGGATAGAGCATCGGCCTGCAGACTCAAGGGTACCAGGTTTGATTCCAATCAAGGGCAAATGCCTAGGTTGTTGGCTTAATCCCCAGTAGGGATATACAGTGCACGAGGCAGCCAATCAATAATCAATAATTCTCACCATTGATCTCTCTCTCTCTCTCTCTCTCTCTCTCTCTCTCTCTCTCTCTCTCTCATCTCTATCTCTACCTCTATCTCTTCCTTTCCCTCTCCCTTTCTCTCTAAAATCAATAAAAGTATATTTTTAAAATTGTATAATTTCAGACTGCAGAAAGTAAACATGGGACAGAAACCTTTTTGAGCTTGGAATCATACTGAAGGTGAGT
>PVJN01033273.1:0-14888 GCA_004026805.1 Lasiurus borealis | reverse complement strand
GGGAAGGACCAGCTCCAGACCAGGGGGCACCGATGCTGTTATCAGTCCACTGGGAGCACCCTCCCGCCCTCTGCCTGCTGCCTGGCCTAGGGCTGGTCCTGAGGATCCCACTCCTCCAAGGGGAGCCCTGTCCCCCAGCTGTCACTGCTGAGTGGCCCTTCCTTTGGGTTACCCGTCCACTCAGCCCGCTGGGCTCCTCCTGGCTCTTCCTCTGTGTTCCCCGGTCACGTGGCGCAGGGCTCACAGACATTGCGAGAGGAAACTCGATTCCAGAAGGGACGCAGGTGGTTTCTAGCCGGACGCTCTGTGGAGGGCCAGGCCCCTCAGCGCCAGCATCTGCCTGGCCATTCGGGGTGCTGAGAGCCACGTCAGCGGAACTCGGAGCAAACACAACTCATGACGCCTTCACCCCCAGCCACTTCCCCAGCCCCTCCAGCTCCGGACGCCCCATCTCAGCAAAGGACACCCATCCAGCCAGGTGCTCAGTCACAGTGCGAGGCAGGCACCTGGATGCTTCCCTGCCCAGCACGCCCCACACCGGATCCTCCACAACTCCCGCAGGCTGGAATCCCAGGCCCTCGGTCCCCCCAGCCATGCTGCCGGCCCCTCCCGCCTGCACCGCAGCCTCACTCCCGATGGCTGTGCTTCTGCTCGTCACCCCTCAACCCACTCTCCGCACGGCAGCTGGCGGTGTTTCTTTCTACGTCAAGAAACTACAGGGATCCGTCCACCTTGTGAAACACCAAGAGGCCGCCAACGACGCTCAGGCGAGGTCCCTCTGGCCGACGGCTGTGCTTCTGCTCGTCACCCGGCAACCCACGTCCACTGCATCCCCACTGACGTCTGGGACGTGATCAGCATGTCCGGTGTCTCTTGTTCCTGGCGACGGTCTGCCTTCCTCACCCCGCAGCCCATCCACCCGTCCACCACGGGTCCTCGGTGCCCAGAACCCGCTGGTGCTTCTCCGCCTGTGCACTCCCTCCCCTGTCTGTCCTGGCAACCCCATCCACCTGTCAGCTCTGCCCTGAGCACCACTAACACCCACAGCAGAAGAATCAGGCATGTTTTTTAAAGCTCGGGGGCTGGCAACCAGAAAGGATGTATGCACCCCTATGTTCATAGCAGCACAATGCACCATAGCTAATATTTGGAAACAGACTAGGTGCCCGCCAGCAGATGAGTGGATCAGAAAACTGTGGCACATCTACACCATGGAATTCTGTGCTGCCATTAAAAAGAAGGAACTCTTACCATTGGCAGCAACCTGGATGGAACTGGAGAGCCTTATGCTCAGTGAAATAAGCCAGTCAATGAAGGAGAAACACCACGTAACCTCACTCATTGGTGGATAATAAAGAACATTGTAAACTGATGAACAAAAGATAGATACAGAGGCAGTAAAGCATCAAACAGACGGTCAAACTACAGCGGGAAGGTTAGGGATATCAATAGAAGGACTTATATGCATGCCTATAAGCATAACTAATGGGGTGAGGATCTGTATGGGAGTGGGGGGGGGGTGGCAAGATATGTACACATGTAATACATTCATTTAAAAATTTAAAGGAGCCAAAGCCAGTTTGGCTCAGTGGATAGAGCGTTGGCCTGCGGACTGGAGGGTCCCAGGTTCGATTCCGGTCAAGGGCATGTACCTTGGTTGCAGGCACATCTCCAGTGTTGGGTGGGCAGGAGGCAGCTGATCGATGTCTCTCTCTCTCATCCATGTTTCTTGCTCTCTGTCCCTCTCCCTTCCTCTCTGTTGAAAATCAATAAAATATATATTTTTTAAAAAATGTAAAGGAAATAAAGCTCGAGGGCTGGGATTTCGAGAACCAAACGTCAGAGAACGAAGACACGGCTCGCGACTGCGGTGGGGCCACGCCCGGCACGGGCTCTGCGGAGCGCACACCTGCTCGCGCCGTGGGCAGGCTCTGGGGCGGCGCTTCCCCATGTCCTCCGGCCGGTTCCCTCTGGCGCCGCGCCAGGTCCTGCGAGCCCTGCGCAGCGGCATGGAATGGCAGGAATGTCTGATAACCGCACTCGCTGAGAGCCCGCCCTGCCTCACACACAGCGCACGCCCTCTGACCTCCACTGGAGCTCCACCGCGAGCAAACAGGAGGCCCGAGCTGAATGCCGGCCCGGGGTGCCAGGCGGGGGGGTGGGGTGGGGGAGGCTCTAAATATAGCCCCTCACCACGGAGGAGTTACATACCGTCTGTTTGTCTGACATGGCACCGCACTGCCATCGCAAAGCACTGCTTGGCTACCCCTTAGATTCGCAGCGCCTCGAGTTAGAGCCGTGGTCGGCAAACTGCGGCTCGCAAGCCTCATGCGGCTCTTTGGCCCCTTGATTGTGGCTCTTCCAGGAAATACCATGGCCTGGGCGAGTCTATGTTGAAGAAGTGGCGTTAGAAGAAGTTTAAGCTTAAAAAATGTGGCTCTCCAAAGACATTTCAGTCGTTGTCCTGTTGATACTTGGCTCTGTGGACTGATGAGTTTGCCGACCACTGAGTTAGAGAAACAAGCCATCAAGACCACTGGATAGCCGACACCGGTGTGGCTCAGTGGATAGAGCACCAGCCTGCGAACTAAATGGTCCCAGGTTCGATCCAGTCAAGGGCATGTATCTTGGTTGCCAGCACATCCCCAGTAGGGGGCGTGCAGGAGGCGGCTGATGGATGTCTCTCTCTCATGGATGTTTCTGACTCTATTTCTCTCCCTTCCTCTCTGTAAAAAATCAATAAAATATATTTTTAAAAAATAAAAATTAAACCACTGGATAAAGTAAGGACCAGCCTGTGTCCATCTGCCCTCACCAGCATCTCGGTCCTGGGCCTCCTCTAGCGTCATCTACCCGGTTCTGTAGGGGCTGACACAGTTCAACATCTTGCCTGTCTCAGGCCACGCTACCAAACGAGAGGGAAGAAACCCGGGAGGCTGGGCCACATGGGACACCAGGAAGGTCAGGTGGCACCTGCACGCGGGCAGGACATGGAGGCTCCGTGCGCCTCGCACCCGCGCAGCGGGCAGAGCCTGGGCTGGTCTGCGCGGGAGGCGGGGACACGCGCAGCAGGTGACGTGTGTCCGATACCCGTTGTGTCTGAGTGCCCTGAACGGGGACTGCCATTCTGTCTGCAAACTGGCGGCGGGGACAGAAAACGTTAAACCGATGGGGGGAGAGAGAGAGAATGATTAACTACGAGAAAGCCAAAGGAGACGGGACTACAGAACCTTAGGCTGGGCATCGGAAACAACCTTCACACAGCCGCAGGAGGGCACACCCCGGGGAGGGCTTCTCTGCCAGGGGCACAACCTGCCAAGGTGACTGGGGAGGGGGAGTGCGGGGAGGCAGGGAGGGCGCCAGCGGGAAAACCCAGACACACAAACACGCTGTTGAAAAACAGAGGCCGCCATTCAGGAGGGCGTGTGGCTGGCTCCGGGCAGGGACGCGGGGCTGGGTCAGCGGACCCATGTCTGGCCTGGGGGAACCGTTTCGCGCTTATTAATCATTTACAGAGGCAACGGTGATTGAAACCAAGTTGTAAAATCTCCCCGAAAGTTTCCCATTTTAATTTCAAAAGTCAAAAAAAAAACAACAAAAAACAACTGTATCGGCTGTCGCTACTCACGGACTCAAATTTATCCCTGAAGAAATCTCATGCGTTTTTAAAGTGACGTTTGCTCAAAATCCACATAAAGTACCTCTTCTGTTTCTCTAAAGCACATAATCTAAACACCTGGCACTGCTGAAGTAGCCTTTTAGTGTAAACTAAGTTGCAGCGAACCTTAAGTAAAACTGAAAATGCAAGCATTATACCTATTTCTTCCAGCTTTTATTGAGAAGTCCTGTTACAGCCAATGCAGAGATGCCAGGTAATATCTCAGGGTTGTACAGAAGAGTGGTTAGGGGGTGATCAGGCTGGCAGCAAAGCAGTTAGAGGCAATCAGGAAGGCAGGCAGGTGAGCAGTTGGGACCAGCAGTCCCGGATTATGAGAAGGACGTCCGACTGCCCGTTTAGGCCCGATACTACTGGGCAGTCAGACATCCCTCGAAGGGTCCCAGATTGGAGAGGATGCAGGCCGGGCTGAGGGATACACACACACACCCCACCCCCGTGCACAAATTCCGTGCACCGGGCCTCTAGTTACCCATGAAAAGCTGGGTCCAAAAACTGCTTTGAAATGTCTGAGGCTCACCCCCAGGGTGCTGTTTTGCCTCTCCCGTCCTGCCCTGGGCAGCTTTGACTGGTCTCTGAGCTGCTTCCTTCTCACCCACCACCACCCCGCCTTCCCCACAGCCAACACACGAGGGCCTCAGAGCTGACATGCTTGCCCACAGGAGCCCCCGGGAGTCAGGGATGTGCAGGTCAGACTCACGGAGGTTGGCAACGTTTTCTTTCCATACCCCCTGAGCCTGCCTCCCTCAATGACACCCTGTCTGCCCCGCTCCGAGGGCCGCCTCAGCCCGATGTGGATCAGAGGACCTGGAATTTCCTGGAGCGGCCATCATCCTCTGGCCAAGGCCCAGCAGTGCTGTCCCCCTGCTTTTGCCTCTGGAAGAATCCTCCAGCACCATTTCTGCAGCGGCTCCGTGTTCCTTTGGCCCAAACCACCTACTATCCAATAAGCAGCTTGAAAACCTGTTTCCCAAAGAGAACAAAATCATCCTTTTGAAGCCCAAACTGTATTGATTTCATAGCGATTTCTCTACCTCCCCTAACATCGACCTGACTGTTTAAAGTAAACGAGAATCAGGTTTCAAAGGTGTTTCTGGAATGAAAACGTAAATCTACATGGGATGTCTGTCTGTTTGATGATGAAACCATTCGTTATTGAGTAAATCACTGGTTTACAACAGGTCCTGAATCTCCAAAATGACTAAACTCTTTTAACACAGATTCAATGTGACATAAACAAATTGGGTTTGTATGCACACAGACATTCACCCCACTGTTTGGGTATGGCATGGTATCTCCAAAATTGTATTCCCATAAGATTTCTCAGAAGGATATCCAAAAACACAATCATTACAAAACTCAACTTTCCATTAAGGTATAAAAAATATACAAAACATACTTGTCAGTCTGCCTCAAACCTTCACAGCCAGTAACACATCGAATTTCAATGAGTATCCATAATTATTACATGTAACTACAGTAAAATGTAGTTCTCACGTGCCAATGATTTATAAGCTAGTACTAATTTGATCTGTTTTGTTCGTTTTACTATTTTTCAAAAATGTTTTAAAAATACAAAGATACTGACTTAATACTTCATGCTGTAGAGATGAATTTCACATTTAACGATAATTTTTTAAAAATTCTTGTTTTTCTTCACATACCATAATTTAAAGCCCCATTTTAATGTGAAGATGATATTTCATGTTCTCTTTTTAATTTTTATCCTTAAGGATTTCTACCACAATCAGTGTTCACTCCGCAGTGATACACAATGGCATACAGGGAGAAACGATGGATTTAATAATCTCCCTTCTTTTTTTCTTTTTTAATATATATATTTTTTCTTGATTTCAGACAGGAAGGAAGAGAAACATCAATGATGAGAGAGAATCATCAATCTGCTGCCTCCTACACCCCTTCACTGGGTATGGAGCCTGCAACCCAGACATGTGCCCTGACCCGGAATCAAACCTATGACCTCCTGGTTCATAGGTCAACTATCAACCACTGAGCAACACCAGCCAGGCCTTTCTTTCTCTTTTAAAAATATATTTTCATTGACTTCAGAGAGGGAGAGAGAGAAACATCAATGATGGGAGAGAATCACTGATGGGCTGCCTCCTCATGCCTCCTACTGGGGCTGGAGCCCACAACCCGGGCACGTGCCCTGACCGGGAATCAAACTGACCTCCTGGTTCATAGGTTGACGCTCAACCACGGAGCCACACGGGCTGGGCTACAATCTCCCTTCTTCATGTTTCTCTCCCCGAAGAGTTTCTAGGCACGGGAGACCTTTAAAAATAAGCTTCCACAGCCCGGAAGTAGAGCAGACCTCTTAACTGTATGACAGCTAAGCCAAGACACACAGACCCTGAGGGGACTGGGCCGCAGTTCACCAGAGTCCCCCAGACACAGCTCTGCAGTGAAGGGAAACACCCAACACCCAGAATCAGAGCGCCAGGGACCCCCGGAACTCGGACCACCCCCTCCGCATGCCGGCTTCCTCCACCCAGAGAGCAACAGGTTCGAGCCAAAGATCCGAAGTCCAGCACGCGCGGAAGCTGAAGGGCTGTTTGGCTCCTGCAAACCTCCGCTGGGGCCGTGGTCATTCACGTCTTACTTCCCAATGACCCGCGAGGGAATCCAAATGAGCCTTCACTGGCCAGTCGCCCCGACCATTCTGTTTTTCTTTTTTTTAAATATATTTTATTGATTGTTTACAGAGAGGAAGGGAGAGGGATAGGAGTCAGAAACATCGATGAGAGAGAGACATCAATCAGCTGCCTCCTGCACACCCCCTACTGGAGGTGTGCCCACCACCAAGGTACATGCCCCCGACCAGAATTGAACCCGGGATCTTTCAGTCTGCAGGCCGACACTCTATCCACTGAGCCAAACCGGTTTCGGCTCAACCATTCTGTTTTAAACCCAAAAGAGTCCTGCGCTGTATCGGGCAGAAAACACAGGTCTTTTTAAAGCTTGAAAAACAACTGCTCACTGACTTCCGCGGCTAATGACGTAGACTCCGAGGTGTCTGCTATGCACTGGGACACCCAGCGTCCGGCCCCAGCTCGCCTTCCCCCTTCTTTCTAGGCATTCCTTTGGCTGTTCCCAAAACTCCCAGCTCCACGTGCTTTTCCCAGCCCCACCGGCGCCTTCTTCTCGCTGCCCACGCTGCTGTTCTTGACTGTCCTCGCTCTCCACAGAGGCAAGTTTCACCCAATCCTCAAAGACAGGAGGCCACGGACTTTGTCATCCAAATATATTTTTATTGATTTCAGAGAAGAAGGGAGAGGGAGAGAGAAACATCCATGATGAGAGAGAATCATGGATCGGCTGCCTCCTGCACGCCCCCTACTGGGGATCAAGCGAACAACCCGAGTATGTGCCCTGACTAGGAATCAAACTGTGACCTCCTGGTTCATAGGTCAATGCTCAACCACTGAGCCATGCCGGCCGGGCCAGAGTGGGACAATTTTTTTAAAAAATATATTTTATTGATTTTTTACAGAGAAAGAGAGGGTGATAGAGAGTTAGAAACATCGATGAGAGAGAGACATCCATCAGCCGCCTCCTGCACGCCCCATGTGCCTGCAACCAAGATACATGCCCTTGACCGGAATCGAACCTGGGACCTTTCCGCCCGCAGGCCGATGCTCTATCCATTGAGCCAAACCGGTTCCGGCTAGAGTGGGACCATTTTGACAGTGAGAGGAGAGATTAATTGGCTGGGACAAGGGGTGCGAGCAGTAAATTGGGGCTTAACCCGCAGACGGGCCCCGTGAGGGCTCTACACAGGGAGACCCCAACTCAAAGCACAGCCACTGGAGAAGCTGTCCCTCCCCAAAGCCCGTCTCCCCTCACCTCTGCACCTCCCTGGGGCACTGCTTCTGCTGGGCCTCTGAGCTGTGCGTCCAGTAGGCGAACCTGTCTAGGTCCTGAGTGATTCAGCCTCACACTTCTCACAATGCCTCGCTTGTAGTGCTGGTTCTCAGTAAACACTAGACGCAGGAATGAGCTGCAGGCACGTCTAACTCTCGTATATAAAAGGCGCTGCTTCAGAGCAGGGCGTGCCTTTTTCAATAGGCACCGGCCACAGAGAAGAGCCACACTCCGTGGCCACACCAAAGCCATCTCCCTCAGAGCTGTTCGTGACCTGGGATGGCGCGTGTCCCGGTGGGAAACGTCCCTGGTGCCTCTGTCAGATTCACGTGGGATGGATCCACCCACGCGGGGCCTTGTCCACAGCTCCTCAGACTCTGCTCCCCGTTGCAAAGAGGCCCTTGAAAAGCGGGGCTCCACCTTAAGAGCGCTTCTGATCCCGGGGTGGAGAGCCGAGACACTCCTATGACCCCGCGGGGTCACATCCCATAGCCTTTCATCTCTTCCTTTCTCCAGGCGGTGACTGCTTTCCAGTTCTCCATTCCAGACCCACACTCACTGCTCCCGGGGTCCTCCAGAGCGCAGAGAGCAACACACACAGTACACACTCAACAGATACTGAGCTCAGGGTTAAAAACCAACGAGTAGCTGAAACCGGTCTGGCTCAATGGATAGAGCGTCGGCCTGCAGACTGAAAGGTCCCAGGTTCGATTCTGGTCAAGGGCATGTACCTTGGTTGCGGGCACATCCCCAGTAGGAGGTGTGCAGGAGGCAGCTGATCGATGTTTCTTTCTCATTGATGTTTCTAACTCTCTATCCCTCTCCCTTCCTCTCTGTAAAAAAAAAATCAATAAAATATATATTTTTAAAAATAAAAACCAATGAGTGGATGACCTGAGGCTGTGCAGCTTGGAGACACAAGAACGCCGGGCCCTGCTGAAACGTGCTGCACCGAAACTCGGACCCAGACCCGCTCCAGCCACGCGCTCTAGCTCCTTGGGGTGCAAACAACCTGTGAGGCCACAGGTGTCCCCACCTCACAGCACACCACGGTTCACGGGACCAGAACGCACTGCTCCCTGATGGAGCCAGATCTCGAATCCAGACACTGAACAGCCAGGCTGTCTTGATCCACACAGCAACATGGCAGTGACCTTGACAGCGTGGCATTTCCCTAAGAGAAAGTACCCACCCGCCCCTCGTTGCTCTCGTCCCTGAAGCCCACAGGCCACCGCAGACAACTGCGCCCCGGGTTCTGTTCGTTTTCTGAAAACAACAGGGAAACGCCTCCGCTGGCTGCTGCTTCGTTCAGCCGCCGGGACAGACAGGTGGCCACGCCGGACAGAGAAACCTCACTGAGCGGAAAGAAGAGCTGAACCCACTGGGAGACGAGACCGGCGGGAGCTCAGGCCATCACCCAGCCTCGCAGTTGGCTCCTCCCAAACACCGGGGCACCGTTGCTACGTGAATGTACTGCGTCTATTTTTGGGGTCCGAATAAATGGAGCCCTTTATGATCCGGAAGGTCCACCCGGAGAGGGGCTTCTTTCCTAAAACAGAAAGCCTTATGAATTCAACAAAGAGCACTTAAAAAAAACAAAATCACACACTTCTTTCTGTCCACGCGCAGGCCATTCCCCCGCGTACCCCACGCCGCGTCCGGGAACGGACACGCACGCTTTGCCAGCTGTCGGGGCTCCTCGCTGCCTCCTCGGCCCCTGCCCTCTTCTCTGTGCCCGTCAGCGGCCGCCCGCCCAGCGACTTCCTTCCCCTCTGCTGCAGCCCGCAGGCACGAGAGGCACGCCGCCCGCGTTTATTCAACAGGAAATGTCTGAGAGCCTTCTGCTGCCTTTCCTTCCCCCACGCCCGTCCACGCCCGTCCCTTCTAGCGCCTTCCAAAGGCCTCTGTGCTCTTTCCAAGTTCGGCTCCAGGCACCAACAGCACGAGGGACCGGTGCTCGGCGTGGGCGCGCCCACCTCGCCACGCAGGCCGCGCCCCTCCCCGGCACCTGACCCTCCATGCCCGCTGTGTCCACGCCGCGTTGGTCAGACGTGCGTTTCTGCCGGTATCAGGGCGGGATTGGGGAGGAAAAGAAGCAAGCTGACCGTCCCCCGCCCCCCGGCTCCCCATTCTCCGCATACCAAGCCCCGATAGCAGGAGGCCTGTGCGGCGCGGGCACGAATGCGGTTCTGTCCCTCCGGTCACCCCACCCACCCTCGCCCAGCTCTGCCCAGCGAGGTCTGAGTCCCCTGGGCATCTCCCCAGGAAGTGAGCGGCCCTGAATGGAATGGAATGCGCCGGCCGCTCGGGGTGTGGGTCCGTGGTGGCCGGGAAGACGCGGGCGTGTCTACCTGAGTCTAACGTGCCCTCCTCGTGAGGACCCCGCCCGGGACCACGGGGCCTGGTGACCATTCTCAGTCCTTCTGGAGGATTCAGTGTCCAAAACGTGCCTTTCCTGCGGGAGGTCACACCCTGGTCGTGGGAATGCGGGGGTCGCCGTGCCAGAGGCGTCTCCTGGAGCGGGCACGCCGCCAGCCGTGAAGGGCCTGGTGCTTGGACACCCCGGCCACGTCCCCAGCAGCCGGCCAGTGTCGGGGACGCCGAGCGGGTCTGGCCCCCTGAGCAGCATCCTCACGGCGGTGGGTGGGCTGGCCGCCCCCCTATCCGGGGCCACACCCCGGGAGGGACGCCTCGTCTGCCAGCTCCAAAGCCACACTCGCACACAGCTCTCCCCAGAGCAGCCTGGGTTAGGAGCGTCCCAAACTGCCCGGATTAAAAAGAAAGAGAGAAAGAGGGATCCCTGCGTTCTAGAAGTAAAGGGTATTATGTCTGCAACTCACCCTCACATGGTTCAGAACAAAAAGTGTGTATCAGGGAGGGTGTGAGTGCATGTGTGTGAATGTGCGTGAGTGGGGTGTGTGTATGTGAATGTGCAGGAAGAAAGAGGGTTGTGTGTGTGTGATTGTGTGTGGGTGTGGATGAGTGTGTGGGTATGTATGTGTGTATGTGTATGTGTGAGTGTGTGTGTGTATGTGAATGTGCATCAGTGTGTGTTGGGGAAAGGGAGAGGGTTGTGTGAGTGTGTGGGTATGTATGGTATGTGTGAGCGTGTGTGTGAATGGGGGTGAGTGGGGTGTGTGTGTATGTGAATGTGCAGGAAGAGAGAGAGTTGTGTGTGTGTGTGGGGGGGGGTATGTATGTGTGTGAATATGTGTATGTGTATGTATGAGTGTATGTGTGTGTATACAGGGAGGGAAAGGGGAGGAGGGAGAGAGAAGGATAGAGCAAACATGGTAACATGTTGACATTTGTGGAATCTGGGTGAAGGGGATTCTTTGTACTCTTTTTGCAACTCTTCCGAAATCATTTCCCAATGAAAGGTTAAGAGAGAGATAAATCATGCCTGGCCTCCCAGCGTGCACTCCGGTTAGTTCTAGTTCACCGAGAGCAGCAGGGCCAGGGCAGAGTAGATGGGGGAACAATTCAAGAGCAAAGAACAAAAAGGAACGGAAATTCACAAATAACACCACGACGCCATCTGAAAACCTGAATTCAGCTATTAAAACAAATGAACTTGCAAAGCAGCCAGGCTGTCATCACACGGGCTGGATCCCTGGTCCAAACCACAGCCTCGCCGGGGGCCCGGGGTCAATCACTCCGCCTGGGCTGGGGGTTCGGGGCCCGTGACCACGGCCGGGGGCACCCACACACGGAGGACCCAGCGGAGGCTCACCCCGGAGCACAGCCCATCTTCCCTTCCCGACGGGTCTCCCTGTCTCCCGTCACCTCCCCCCTCCACTCCCTCCAGCTCAGCTTCCAGACTCTTCCCTCTGAAACGCACCTCCCATGCCAACACTCCTCTGTCAAGACCTTCGATTCGTAACTGTAGCAACAGAAATAATTGTATGGTTGGGGGTCACCACAACATGAGGAACTGCATTAAAGGGACGTGGCATTAGGAAGGTTGAGAACCACTGCCTTAGAACGAGTCTTAGATTCAGGCTCAAACCCCTGACCCTCCATATCCGGGGTCTACCACCTCCTATCTAGTCGGCAGCTTCTTTTCCAAACTCGCTCTCTAATCTCCCTGCAGCCCAAACTGGCTGCCCTGTCTCTGCCGCCCCCTGACATGCTCTGCTACTCTCCAAGCCCCCCTGTGGGCCCACCACCCCTGGGAAGCCTTCCGTCCTCCCCACCTCAGCCCCCCGCTCTCCTGGAAGGTGCAGTGCGAGGGCCTGCCGCCTGTAAGGAAACGGAATACAACATGGAGAAGCCTGCAAAGCTCTGCTCTTTCTGCAGCCAATGCCCTGCCTCCCACCCATCGCCCCCTCCCCTCACTGCTCTGCTCTGCCCGGGCCTTCGCCCACTCTCTCTCCCCTGTGCAGGAGGGCAGCTTGGAGTACAGACATACGGAAGGGCCTGCAGTTCTCAGAGCAGCAGAAACCCAAACCGGAGCTGGCGTCTGGGGCGGAGAGGGGGCCGAGTGTGGTCAGGAGCAGAGCAGGGTGAGCCCGCCCACCGGGGGGCACGCTGCTTCCAGCAGGTAACGCCGTCAGAGCCGGAAGCATGAGCCCCGTCCTCCTCAGTTCCAATGGTTAAAACTTGCCCTCAGGGCCGGCCCGTGGGGCTCAGTGGGTGAACACTGACCTGTGAACCAGGAGGTCACCGGACAGATTCCCAGGCAGGGCACAGGCCTGGGTTTGGGGCCTGATCCCCAGGGGGACCATGCAGGAGAGGCAGCCGATGGATCTCACTGGTGTTCCCATCTCTGTCCCTCTCCCTTGCTCTCTCTCTAAAAAAATCAACGTAAAAACATATTTAAAATGTACAATTCAAGAAAGGTAAATTAATGAGGTGCTTGCCACCCATCGGGTGGAGGCCTGGGGTGTGTGTAGAGGAGGTGGGGGGAGGGCGGACACTAAGACTGTACCTGACCCTCCCCCTCTTCATTCCCTGGGGGTACCTGGGTGGTGATGGATGTTAACTGGATTTACTACAGCGATCACTGTGCAATATCTACAAACGCTGAGCCATTATGTCGTCCACCTGAAACTAATACCGTGATATATGTCAATTATATCTCAATGAGAAATACATGATTTTTTTTAAAGAAATAAATTCTTGTAATTTCAGTCCAGGTCCCCAAAATCAAAAGCTGAGCTCCAAGAGGGACTTTTTGAAACGTGCTTTCCCCTTGCAAAGGCCTCGAGCTAAGAGGAGAGTAAAAGGCAGGGAGTGGTGGGGTCTGCAGCGCCCCGAGCTCCCCAGGACACCGTCACCCTCAACCGGGAGCTCCCCCTTCCCTCCCCAGCTGGTCCAGGCCTGAGGATCCTTCAGACAGAGACTGCCTGCTACTGTCCTCTCTCTGCAGCTCCCAGCCCACGTTAGGGCGCAATGAACGCTGGTTATGAGAATAAATATTCACCTAGAACGGCGAGATTATAGCAAAAGCAGCTGAGCATTTTGATTTAAAACATTTCATCCAAAAAGGACGAGAAAAGGAAAGAATCTTCGGGAATGGCACATAGCCCACATCCGCAGTCTTCACAACTCAAGGCCATCATAGTCTCAGGTAAGGCACTGGGAGCAGCTGTCAATCACGCAATTCTCTCCACAAACCTTTGAGCCACGTAAACCGGGGGCCTAACAGGGGAGGAAACTGAGGCTCAGAGAGGATGAGGGACTTGCCTCACATCACACAGCCAGCGTGGGGCGGAGCCAGCATTCCAAGGCAGGTGGTATCCAGAGTTCACTTTTTCAACCACTGCACCAACACAAAGGGAGCAAAAGGATAAATAAAGGTCTTCTAAGAATTAACCAAGCCCTAACCGGTGTGGCTCAGTGGATAGAGCCTCGGCCTGCGGACTGAAAGGTCCCAGGTTTGATTCCGGTCAAGGGCATGTATCTTGATTGCGGGCACATCCCCACTTAGAGGTATGCAGGAGGCAGCTGATCGATGTTCCTAACTCTTTCCCTCTGCCTTCCTCTCTGTAAAAAAAATCAACAAAATATTAAAAAAAAATAACCAAAAAGTAAAAACCAGGGGTTAAATATTAGAATGCAGCCTAACTTAAACAGTATTAAATGATGGTTTGGATTTCTTTGTGTGTTTGCTTTTAAAAGCTACCTTAAGGCACTGTTCAAGCGGGGAGCCCATTAATTACCACGAGTTGCAAGGCAATAACGCTTACTAAAAACTGGCATTTCCATGATTAGCGTAATCCAAATCACAATATGGTGTGAATATGTTTCTTAAATAGCAGCCATCATGTTTTAAATAGGCACACATTTTAAATGTTAACTACCTTAGTGATAAATATAAAATTATAGTGTCTTTTAAGACCACAATGAAACGAACACAAGCGAAATAAAACATTTGGCCGGGTTTGCAAGGTAAGTATCTGGTATATGACGGGGTCTCCATCACCTCTTCCTGAGGGCGGGAGACCCGGGAGCAGGCCCAGGCTTTGAGGAGGTGCTCGGCCCCCCGCTGGTCCATCCTCCAGCTCTGTGGCCTGACGCTACTGTGAGACAAAAATCTGTAGCACACACATCACAGCAGGCCTAACTAAAGAAATAAATGCTAACTCCTTCCTCTCTTGTCAGAGAAGCAAGGACAGCTGGCTCCATCTCTGCACCAGGAAAGCCAACCACATCCATACTTCCCGGATCCGTGAGACAAGCCATGCTGACCCATCCCAGTGTTCACTTACGAAACTTCGAGGAAAACTCAAAGTTAACTGCATGAACATTTCCCAATTCCAGATTCCAATTAACGCGGGTGACTCACACAAAACTGTTTACTCTAAGATTTCATCTTGGAAGCTGTTTCATTAAGAAGTGTCTTCTTTGACAAAGATGGGGACGTAGGTATTGAGTGTTTCATGCAGCAACAGATGTCCAGTCTTTCAACCGAAGGGGCAGATCCAAAACCACAGGGGCTCCACGGAAGAGGGTCAGCGTCCCTTTGTCGGGGAAAGGACTCACCAGCAGCAACTGAGTCAAGACTGACAACTTGCAGGCCAGGACCACGGACTCCGTGTCCAGCCCAAGAACAGACCATCCGGCGGCCCCTCCGGGCACGTGCTGCCGGCCAGGAGACCCCTCAGCTTGCAGACCTGCAGCCTCAGGAGCACATGAAGGGTAACCCCTCGTTACAGGAGCGTCCAGCGAACACATGAATGGCAGCGACTACATATGATCATCACTGTGCAACCCCCAATTAATCCATCGATCAGACACTGAACATCTCCCATCCCCCAATTAATCCATCGATCAGACACTGAACATCCCCCATCCCCCAATTAATCCATCGATCAGACACTGA
>PVJN01033272.1:0-23548 GCA_004026805.1 Lasiurus borealis | reverse complement strand
TAAAAAAGAAAGAAAGAAAGAAAGGAAGAAAGAAAGAAAGAAAGAAAGAAAGAAAGAAAGAAAGAAAGAAAGAAAGAAAGAAAGAAAGAAAGAATCCTGTCCTGGGATGTGGGACAGGGAGCCCTCCACGACTGTTCTTGTTAGGCTCCCATCAGGGGATTTGGGCAGTATTCCTGTTATTTGCTCAGATCCCAAGACTGTAAGAGTACTTGTTCATTGAAAGGGTATAAGTACAGATGTTTGTTTGATATTTGTTTGACTGCCTGGGTATAATTATTTGTTTATGTAAGTGTGGAAGTCTGCAAGAAGAAAAAACAACAACAACCAAGAAACAAACAAACAAAATAACCACACATTTAATTTATTTAAGGCTAAGTGCTCTGACAGATAGCAAACTGCCCTGAGTAGCTGTTGGGATTTCTTTTGCCCAGGGGTGTTTGCTCTTGGTCAGAAGCGGAATCAGACAGCCAAACTAATAAAATTCCTGCCTATGTTTATTAATTTTAAGGTATAAAGTTGTAACAATTGTGATCCAGAGAGGTTTACATTTTAAAGCTAACTATTTTTAAGAAGGAAGCCAGAGCTGGCAAAGTCACCAAGTCTGCCCAGAAATCTCGAAAACTAAATGAATCTTATTTCCAACACCTGCCACCACCCAGTCTTAATCAGTGTTAGAGGAACAATCTCAGAAAACTGTTTGTCTCAATTGGCCATTTAAGTTCAATATGGTTAATGATTACAATACATTGTAAAACCTTCAGAAGGAAAGGAGAATGTTTTGTGGGCCATTTGGTCCTTTTGTGTGTATGGCAGCTCTTAAGTTACTAACTTTTAAAATCAGTAATTTTTAATGGAAACACACTCAAGCAGAGGGGCTTTTCAGAGAGGTCAGGGAGTCTGATTGCAGTGTAAGGGTCACTGGTTCCCCACTCCTCACCCCTATGCCACCTTCACTGGCAGGAGGCAAGTGCTTTTCCCAGTGGAACAGAGAGATAGAAGGACTGCCAGATGAAAATGCCTTCTCCCTTGGAGGGAGCACCTCTATTTGCCACTGGGGACCTGTACCACGCTTTCCACCTCCACCCACCTGGCGCCCATTCCCCAGAGCCCTGAACTGGCACAGTTATAATTGCCTCTCACCCGTCCCCTCCCTGCCCAGGTGTTATTTTGAGTAGTTGGAGGCTGCTTCGAGGAGGGAAATTCCTTTGTGACTTCCTGCACCCCAATGAGACCCAATACCCTCAGGCCACTCCTTGGATACTTTTCACCATGTTCTGTTGGGGGGGGGGGGACTTAAAGGCAGCAGCTAGAAAAAGAAACTTCAAAAATTAGAAAGATTTAAAGGAATGAATTGGTAACAGCAGGTAGAGGCAGCCCAGAAAGTATTTAACAATAGGGACATCCCGAGAAGAGAGACAGATCCCACACTCAAGGGGGAACAGAAAAAGGAGAGAAAGAAAAGGACAGCAGCAAATAGGAAGGAATTTATATGCCTGTTGTAGGAAGCAGGGGCATTGGAATAGAGAATGTCTTGGCAGGTTAGCTAGGGAAGCAAAAGGGGAGGCTCAGACTCTAAGGGTTTTTAACTTAGAAGAAGAGGACTGAAAGGACTGGGGCTCCTTTACATTAAACCCCCAGGAGCCCACAGTAACCTCACAAGTAGGGGACAAACCTGTAAATTTCCTGGTGGACACTGGAGTTGAAGCATCCATCTTCTATAAAAATAGCTGTTTGAAATTTTAATTCTGCAATTTGGCTTCTATAAATGTTTGCTTGCATAAATAATAAGGAAAATGAGACTTCTCACTTCAGAGAGGCCATTAAACCTTCCCCAGACAAAATTATCAATGCTGGCCCCAGGCCAGGCCTTTGGTTGAGGTCTTAAGGCCCCAGCATGTAGGGGAAGGAAACATCCCATATTTAGCAGACAAAGAAGGCATGTAAATAGGAAAAATTCCTGCATTTTGGGACCCAGAATTTGAGATACAGTTTTCTCTGGACCCACATGTAATAAATGTAACTCCAAACTCTCTGAGCATTGTTTGATTATTCTGGTTCTCTGTAACATTGGTTCCCTGACTGGAAAAACCAACACATGCTTGGCTTTTTAGCATCTGGTGAGTGGACTGGGTTTGGGGCCCAGGAGACCTGGATAGGCCTCTGGGAGGTGCTGCTCTGCTGCCTTAGCAGAATTGAATGGGGAGACTCCAAGAGATCCTCGACCTCAGCCCAGGACTCATCTAGAGAGAGTGGGCAGACACTTCTGGACCTGTCAACAAAATCAGTAAGATAAGGGCCCCATCAGTTCAGCCCACTCCCAGTGAGTGGAAGGGGGAGCTTGATTACCTCCCTGGAAGCCATAACTTTCTCAGGCAAATTAATCAGGAATCAGGTGTCAGGTGGACTATTTAAACTCTGAGTAAATATCGGGTAAAAGTAAAAAACTCAGACTAGCTAATATATAAATGTGGGACTCTAGAGGTGAATGAATTCAGATTTGATTAAGGAATTATGAGTTCACTCTGCTTTTTGTTTGTGTGGGACTAGCCAATTTGCTACTGAGAAGGGGGTCTGGACACAGTCTTAACTCCTCCCATAGGTTCATACCAAAACATTGGTAGAGAATTCTGTTCTGGGGCATGGTGCCAGGAATGTCCCCAAGCCCCTCTGGGGAGTTGGACATTGTTTTGTTTATCTGCTCAGCTCCAGTCTGGGCTAGTCTACTGAGAGAGTGTAAGTATGGATGTTTGTCTGTCTTGGCATAATTATCTGCTCATTAACTGGTCTGTGTGAAGCAAAAGCTACTTTGTGCCTTCTGGATTTACACAGGAGAGTATTTGTTATCTCTTTCCATTGTTTAATTTGTTTAAAGATAAGGTGGACCTGCTATGACAGAATTCAAAAGTCTTTAGCGGCTCTGAAATTTCTTTTTCTGAGTCTTTTGCTCTCTGTCAGAGAGGGAATCGGCCCAGTTAGGTAATAAAAAATTCTCTCTAATTTTGTATAAGTAAAGGTTTCAGTTTGCTCTGATTTGTGAATTTGCAATGTTAAATTGAAATTTTAAAGTCCTAGAGTTACTTTAAAGGTATATACTGTGACAGCTTTCTTATCTCTTTTAGTGGTCGGAGACTTCCAGGAACAAGGCTTATAGCTCCACAGGGTGGAGAGATTTACAGGCCTACATCATAGTAAAATGTGACATCATAGTAAAATGTGAGCCACCTAAGGCTGAAGTTATTATTAACATGTTTACTTTATTTTATTTTATTTAACCCTAGTTGCGTGTCTTGTGTGGTCTATTGTCTTTGTAGTTATATATTTTGTTTGACTTGCTGTTTTCAGTTGTTAGGATCCACATAGAGGATCCCTCATCCTGATTAGGACAGTATCTGTAACTGGATTAAAAATCTTTTCTTTCAGGAAGCCATCCAGGCTTTCCGTTTGCAAGAAATCTCCCTACACACCCTTATCATCATCTGCTGTCTTTCCAGACTGACTAAGAGTCATTTTTCTGCACAGTTTGGACTTCAGCCTTCGAAAGGGAGGACTACTACAGTGGTAGTCTGTAGTTTTCTCTGAAATTCCCGCTGTTTCTATTTCTCCCCTCTGTAGGAATTGTCTTCCTCTGACTCACAATAGGAAAGGGAGACAAGCAACTGGACTGGGAAACAGAATGGTCAGAGAAATCAAGAGTGGTAAAGAAGGAAGGTTTAATATACTCTAGGGGCTTAGAATAAAGAGGAAAAATCTATGAGGAAAAACAATAGTTACAAAAAGAAATAAAAATATCCTTAAATGTAAAAAGCCTAAATATACTGGATCTCAGACCATTTGCCTTGTTTCAGGACAGAGTAAATGGTTAATGCAGATAAGCGGGGGGAGGAAAGGTGTCAGCAGTTAATTATGAAGCAGGGAGAGATAGGTTTTTGTTGATTTTTACTGGCTGTAGACCACTCTGCTGGCATAGAAATCTGGTTCAGGTATCTTATCGGAACTTCACTAGATTCAAAGTCGCAAGCATAATTAATGTAGCTGCCCTGGTGATTTAAAACTGGTGGGTAGGCAGACTCAGCCCCTGAGAGCCAGGTGAAAGAAGGGGGCTGGATGCCTGAGCTGGCTGCAGTGGCCCTGGAAGAAGCTGCAGCAGCAAGAAAAGTGGGGGACAGCAGACATTTACCTGACACTAGAGCTGCCCTGCTGCTGACCAGTGAGTAATGAGTGTTTTACAACAAGCCTTGTTTTACAAGGCTTAGGCCTTTGGCTTGCTGGCTACAACAGTTGAACCAGAGGCCAGTGATTGCTACTGGCCTTCTGGCAGCCCCAGGAATAGAGCAATGAGCCCAGGATCCATGAAATCAGCAGATAGAGCTAGTGAAAGCTCCCTGTTTGCAAATGTACTGAAAGGGTTCAGTACCTGTTGCTGCTGAAAGAGGAGGGGCTGAGATCCCTTTCCAGCGCACACCCTTGGGAGAGGCCTGGTCACTGCTCTACCACAAAGGGGACTGGTGGGAAGACAAGGGGCCCAATACCTAAACCACTGCCACAGAAGCGCTTTGCAATATGCAACTCTGGCTGTTTTGGACTGGCAGATTAAAGTCAAAGAGCAAAGGAAAGGCACTCTCCCTGGACTGGGGAACCTTCAGGAATTTGAGATTATCCAAGAGAAGAGGAGTTTGACTGAAGGATGGCAGAGATCCTGTTGAGTTGGAAGTACCTAAGGCCACATGTTAAACTTATAATTTACTGCTTTCTAGGCAGATGTCCAAGCCCAGTTGTGTAGGGGTTAAGCTGCCTGTTATAGCAAAACAACTTTCTCCCGGGCCAGAATAGGTTTTAGTGAAATTAGACAGGCTGTGTTTGTGGCTAGAAAGAAGAACTGGTCACCATGCACAGCCCTGACAGTGACCTGCAGAAAACTGTATAATAGACTTAGATGATGTCTGTGTCTTCATGGATATGACTCCAGAAAGACAAGGATAATTTTGCTTTGTGTGGGAAGGTCAAGAATAGACTTTAGTTACCTCCCTAAGATATTTGTATAGCACTATAATGTTTCATATATGTACCAGAAGATTAGGCTACCTAAGGTGGCCACAGTGCCAATATTGTACTTCATTGTGTTAATAATATTGCATTAATCTTACAGATTTGAATGTAGTTGCCAAAAGGGCAGTAACTGAGGTTGAGGCTTTACTCTAGAACACACTAGTGAACTGAATGTCATACCTTCGAGTCATCAAGTTTCAGGCTCTCTGGGAGACAAAAGAAAAATCAGTAGCAGGTATGCATTTACAATGGCTCATGTACATAGTGCTATTTACAAGGTAAGGGGTCTCCACAGAAGCAAGAGAGAACCAGGCCAGAGATGAAGCTGCCTGGGAGGCTGCCCTAAAACCAGTGGGGCCTCTACAGATTCTAGTAACTCTTCAGACCCTGATCTACCCAATCTAGAAAAGCTGAAATCTATAAGCAGTCTTTATTCAAGTTCTTACAGACTTTACAGTCTACCCAGGAAGCAATCCAGAAGCACATCTGAGACGCTCTTCCTGTACCAACTTCTGATCCAATTCATCCCTTCCACCATGTTGATTCTGTTTGGATAAAGAAATTTGCCACCAAGGGACTGACTCCTACCTGGAAAGGATGACTGCTGTGAATCCCAATGTAGCTTCATCACACCCGGCTTAAGATAGCATAGGAAAAATAGAGAGTCCAGGGTTTTTCGAACTCTCTAAAGATTATTCCTGGCCCTCATTCCAGGCCCTTATTGTAGAAGCAGGCCCATTAACTTTATTAAGCAGGAAATTAAAATTATAGTCCTCAGAGGTAAATATAACTCCATTCTTGACAATAACCAAGAGTCAATGATTTGACTCATGTACATAAAACCAGAGGGAAATAAAGCATCCATCTTATAGAAAAAATGCTGTTTGAAATTTTAACCCTGCTATTTGGCTTCTATAAATGTTTGCTTGCTTAAATACTAAGGGAAATGAGATTGCTCTCACTCCAGAGAAGCCATTAAACGATTTCCAGACAAAATTATCACTGCTGGCACCAGGCCAGGCCTTTGGTTAAGGTCTCAAGTCCCCAGCACATAGGGGCTCTTTAAGAACTTGCAAAAGGGGCAGGAAACATCCCATATTTGGGAGACAAAGAAGGTAAAAACATATCAATAGGGAAAATTTCTGCATTTTGGGGACATTTTCCTTTGGACCTGCTCATAATAAATGTAACTCCAAACTCTCTGACCATTGTTTGATTATTCCCATTCTCTGTAACAGGACAGACTATTCAGTCTTGACAGAGTCAATGGGACCTGTTACCTCTAAGAAGACATTAGTCCAGGGAGCTACCGGACAAACTGCCTATTTTCCTTGGGTATCAAAAAGGACTGTGGACCTTGGAAGGAACACTGTAACACATTCGTTTCTGGTCATGCCAGAATGCCTGTACCTCCTACTTGGATGAGACCTCCTACAGAAACTACAAGCCACCATATTCTTTGAAGGGCACAGAGTACACCTCACCATGAATCCAAGGAACCCAGGTCCGATTACTTCCTCCTCTGCCTGTATTCTTTTAACCTGTCCTCTCTCAGAGGAATATCTCTTGGCAGGAAACTGGAAAAAGTGGCCCAGGCAAAAAACATAAGCCCTCCACCTATTTGGAGGAATTACAGTGTTTCTACCTCGTGGTTTGGGCAGAAAACAACACCCCTCCTTCCCCCACAGGGTTGGCAAGTCATCAAGCTCCTTTAGTACTCCAATGGCAAGCCACCGCCAGTCTAGCTCAGGTAAGGCAAATATCCCCTGAGTTTAGAAGCAAAGAAGGGAATTCCTAAACCCATTTGCTGGCTTCAGGAAATGGGAATTCTGATTCCCTACCAAGTCTGTCTGGAATACCCCCTTGCTTCCAGTTTTAAAGCCTGGGACTAAAGACCATAGGCCAGTATAAGACCTAAAGAAAGTGAACAAGAGGGTTAAGACTATACATCCCATGATCCCAAATCCTTACACTCTGCTAAGTTTTCTGCCTCCAGAGAGACAATTCAATATGGTCTTAGATCTAAAGGATGCCTTCTTCACCATATCCCTGGCCCCAGTTAGCCAGCCTATCATTGCATTGGAGTGGAATGGCCCAGAGGGTGGATTCTCAGGACAATTAACCTGGACTAGACTGCCTCAAGGTTTCAAAAACTCTCCCACTCTTTTTGATGAAGTCTTGAGCTTGGACCTACTTGCCTTTAGGCAGGGGCATCCGGAATGCCCCCTACTCCAGTATGTAGATGATCTTCTGCTGGCAGCAGATACTGAAGAAAATTGCCAACAAGCTACTGAGGGTCTGTTAGGCACCTTACAAGCATTAGGCTACCAAGTGTCAGCCAAGAAGGCACAGTCATGCTCCTCTGATGTCACATACCTGCGGTACAACATTAGCAAAGGCAGACGGACCCTCTCTCTCAGTCAAATAGAGGCAATCTTATGAATCCTTATGCCTATAACCAAGAAGCAGGTTTGGGAATTCTTAGGGGTAGTTGGATAGTGCCGTCCTTGTATACCGGGATTCTCAGAGATTGCTAAACCTCTATACTCAAGTACTGGGGGAACGCAGCTGCTGAACAGGACTGAAATGGAACAATGGGTCTTTGAGGAGCTAAAGAAGGCTCTCATCTCAGCACCTGCCCTCGCTTTGCCAGAAGTCACGAAGCCCTTCCACCTCTACGTGGGTGAGGTAAGGGACATTGCCAAAGGGGTTCTCACTCAGACTCTAGGTCCCTGGAAAAGACCTGTAGCCTATCTGTCTATTAGACTAGACCCTGTGGCAGCAGGGTAGCCAGCGTGCCTCCGGGCAGTGGTTGCCACAGCATTGCTGGTAAAGGAGGCAGATAAGCTGACTCTGGGCCAGGAACTAACCCTGACAACACCCCATGCTGTGGATGCCCTCTTCTGAGGTGCTCCAGAGAGGTGGATGCCAAACACTAGGATCACCCAGTGCCAAGCTCTTCTCCTAGACCAGCACCGCATCCGGTTCCATAAGACACTGGCCATCAACCCTGCCAGCCTGCTTCCAGATGATGATCCAGAAGAGCCCATTCACGACTACATAGAGGTAACAGATGCAATACAAACAGCTCACCCAGACCTGACAGTTATCCTGCTATCATCACCAGACCAGGTACTGTTCACAGATGGGAGCAGTTATGTTCAGGACGGGATCTGATATGCAGGGGTAGCAGTAGTCACCTTGGACCACACCATTTGGGCACAGTCCCTGAACAGGGGGATATCAGTGAAAAAAGCTAAACTTTTGGCCTTGATCCAGGCCTTCCGATGGGGACACGGTGCCATCCCTTGGGAAACAGGGTTACCAACGTCAGTTGGAAAGGACATTAAAAAATAAGGTTTAGCCTTATTAGAAACCATCTTGCTTCCCAGAGCAGTTGACCAAGCTGCCAAGGAAGTTTCCCAAAAACCAATGGGGCCTTTACAAGTCTTAGCAATCCTGTCGGACCCAGATCTATGGCAGAACCCTCCTACACCAAACAAGAGGAGGAATTGGCAAAACAGAAGCAAGCTATCAAAGAACCAAATGGTTGGTGGATCCTACCAGATGGCAGATTATTGGTCTCAGAGGCTCTAGGTCAGACGTTAGTTGCCCAGTTACACCAGGCTACTCACTGAGGCATCACCAAGACTTCTAAATTTTGTGAGGCAGGTATTATATACCAAGTTTAGATAAGATAATTAAAAGTATAGTCACTAGAAGTACTGTTTGTGCACAGGTAAATGCTAAGCAGAGTAAGGGAGTCCCCTAGGGAATTCTGACCTGGGGGAAACTCCCTAGGAAAACATTGGGAGGTAGGTTTCACAGAGATCAAGCCACAGTCATCAGGGAATAAGTATCTGTTAGTTTTTAAAGACACCTTTTTGGGATGGGTTGAAGTATGTCCCAATAAGACAGAAACTGCCTCTATAGTAGTCAAGAAATGTCTCCAGGAAATTATACCTAGATTTGGGCTGTGTGTAGTCATAGGATCAGATAACAGCCCTGCCTTTGTAGCCAAGGTATCTCAAAGTATAGTTTAAGCCTTAGACATAAATTAGAAACAACATTGTGCATACCGGCCACAAAGTCCAGGACAAGCATGAGCAGGACTCAAAAAAAGAGAGAGAGAGAGAGACTTTAACTAAATTTGTCCTAGAAACTGGTGAAAACTGGACCAACCTCCGGACCTTTGCCCTTTTATGGGTTCTCCCCTTTTGAGATCATATATAGTAGACCTCCACCCATCCTTCCCAGGATCAAGGAGAAACTGAAAGCTGAAATTCATAACCATTCCTTGCTCAAGTCCTTAGTGACTCTGCAGTATACCCAGAGAGCCACCCATAAGCTTGTTTGAAACGCACTGCCAGTGCCCACTGCGGACCTGGGTCCTGGCAGCTAGTGGCCTCACCTGTGAGATCTCTAGCCTGGGCTCCACGCAGGCCATGAAGAGGCTCAACACCTGAAGGAGGGGAACTGGGCTTCAGTGAGGACAGTACTGATGGGGACCATGGTACTAGGGAACTTGGTAACTGTAAGAATATTTTTGATAGCCAGTGAAAAAGTCCAGGGCCAAGTAGGGATAGATGTGTTAGGGCAGTGGTCGGCAAACCACAGCTTGTGAGTCACATGCGACGCTTTGGCCCCTTAAGTGTGGCTCTTTCACAAAATACCATCACCTGCGTGAGTCTATTTTGAAAAAGTGGCATTAGAAGATGTTTAAGTTTAAAAAATTTGGCTTTCAAAAGAAATTTCAGTCATTGTACTGTTGATATTTAGCTCTGTTGACTAATGAGTTTGCCAACCAAGGTGCGAGGGGACAGAAGAGCAGGAAACAGAACAGAGAATGCCCTTGAAAGAAGTGGGGTGAGTAAATAGAAAACTAAATGTGCCAAGCAGGGAATTTAGAAAAATCAATGTGGTAAAACTACTTGTAGTTAGGGGGCAGTACAATCCTCTAACTCAGCAGTTCTCAACCTGTGGGTCGCGACCCCTTTGGGGATGAACAACATTTTCACGGAGGTCGCCTAAGATCATTGGAAAACACAGGTACGATACATAACAGTTGCAAAATTACAGTTATGAAGTAGCAACAAAAATAATTTTATGGTTGGGGGTCACCACAACATGAGGAACTCTATTAAAAGGTCGCAGCGTTAGAAAGGTTGAGAACCGCAGCTCTAACTAATAAGGATGAGTCCATGATTTGATTCATGCACATAAAACCAGTGAGGAATGAAGTATGGTAGCAATCATCTCAGGTAGAAACTGAAGTTTTAACTTTAACTTTAACCCTGCTGTTTTAGATTCTGTACTTATATGCTTGCTAAAATAATAGAAAAGTTATTTTGATTTTCTGAACTTCTGTATGCTATCCCAGTCGATTGAATACTCTATTGTTGGTGGTTTGAATATCCCATTGATTGTGATCTTACTGGTTATAGAAGCACATTCTTCTGTACCTGGGAACCAGGACAGCACAATTACTCTAAATTGCCTCAGTAGCTACAGATAATAGGTTTCGGTTGACTCAGTGGCCCTAAAACCCAAAACTATAACTAATCTTTATTATAGATAACTAAGTTGCTCAATTTCACTTCTGTAACTGTTTTGTGCAAACCAGGTTCCTCATTCCAAACCCAAAAATGTAACTGGTACTTTTGTGATATTCTACCTATATAAGCCAGATGAAGCCAGCATTTTGGGGCTGAGAGATTTTGGAGTGCTGTTGCCCCTCGTATCTGCTAGCATTTGAATAAGTGACTCCATTCTTGGATTTTTGAGGAGTCCTTTGTGAGATCCAGGATACCCTACAACACCTTCATGTAAATCTTTTGTAGCAGGCCCCATTACATTATTTTATATGTGTCTTCTATTTTGTTTGCTAATTTCTTCATAATACAGAGGTACATTTTGCCCCTTTCTTTATCTCCTGGACCCCACTAGACCAGAGAGTTTGATCGGCACTCATGATTAATATCTGCACTACTCATTCATTTCTCCCACTAGGCAGCAGATAGATATTATTCCCCTGTGTTCTATCACCTTATCATTTCTCCTCTCCTTTCCTCCATACCCTACCAAGCCTTGGAGTATATGACAGTTAATGTGCTCTCAATTCACAGACTTGCATATTTGTTTTTATACACCTGTGTATGGGAAATGGTCCAAGAACTAGGCCAAGCATATCACATATAAAATAGCCAATATTTTATTTCCCCTCTTAAATGAACATCATTGGGCAAATATCCTGGTCCCTGAAGAATATCAGAATGACCTATTGAAGACTGTGCAGCCTTTTCACAGACCAGAGCCTAAAACATTTGCAGATCAGAGAGTAAATGAACAATATGCTAATACTTTTCTTATGAATAGTTATTTGTGTGTTGACTACTTAATGAAGCTATGGACTGTACCCTTTCTGTGAAAGTACTTTAATTACGAATCAATTAAACCTTATATTGAAACACTGGTTACTCCACTGCTGTGGGATAATTAGGAAATAACTATATTGTCATTTTGATGTACTTTGGCCGCTTTGAATCACAACATTTCAGTGGTGATGTGCTGGCAAATTATTCATACATTTGTTTTTATTAGGTCATGGGATGTAAAGACAGTGTGAAAAAACTGCTCACTAAGAATGAACTCCAAACATAACATGTAAGCTCGGGTAGCTATGCAAAGGCAGTCAGGACTTCTCAATTAATTTTCCTTCCAATACAATTAGTTCCACTTATTAGAATGTGATGCAAGATTAGAAAAAGGGTCTAAATGCTTTGCTGGTGTGTGTGTGTGTGTGTGTGTGTGTGTGTGTGTGTGTGTGTGTTACTACTGAAAGGAACTGAACAATTTAGATTAAATATATTTTAAAACAAAAACTTATTTAAAAATACAAATTCTTAGCGAATAACACATTACAATAAGTACATGAGAATACTAATAAGTTGGTATCCAATGCCCTGAAGAGGTTTTAAATTGAAAGTTTCAAAAGGGAAATGATTCTTTGCTTATTGTGTGATGAGAAACATACCTATGACATTAGAGAAATATTGTATTTTGGGTTTTTTTGGGGTTTTTTTTTTGTTGTATTTATTTCTAGCATTGATATCATTAACTAGTCGCACAGAGAAAACTAGTGGTGACAAATATTATACCAGGATTTTAATTAATATGAATGTCTTCAGAATGTCCACATTAAAGGTAAATATGTTGTTATTTACCTTCTAAACACAAAGGAAAGGAACTCTCAAAGGTGACGTCCTTTAACAGAACCAATATATATGACCCATAGTTTGGCAACCTGTTTCAACTTTTGGTTAGTGAGCTGTATTAGGCATGCAGATTTATTATTTTTGTTCTCTCCCTTTCATTTTTTTTCTTACATTCTAAAACAATTTCAAAATATTAACAGCCATTTTTAAAACTTAGAAATTTTATAGTCCCATCACAAATAAGAGACTTTTTAAAATGCAGCAGCAAATCTTTATTTCCTTGTGGTATAGGAATAAGAAAAGGTAACTAAATGAGTTTTTCATCTTTCAGGAGGTACTCCTACCTTCTGTTGGTGATGACCATCCTGTTTGCAGCAGCCACCATCTAAAAGACAAGGGAAGCTTCTCATGGCCTCCAATTACACATTTACATGGCCATAGTGGAAAATATAAGATTATCAAAACATCTCTCTCTCTTAGCTGTTTTATAAGAGTATTATTCAGATATAAAGGAATTCTATTCCATTCTTTGAAAAGTAGAGTGACTTTTCTTCAATGGGGGTGGGGGGCAGGAATTATGTATAATAGTAAGAGGTATAGTCCTTAAAATAAATTGAAAGCATTGTTCCAGAGCTGTATTCTACTAATGCCATCCTATTATCCTCATTCAGACCAGCCCAACAAATGAGGCGGTACAAATATCCTACACATAGCAAAGTGCGCTGGAAGCGTGGCACACCTGATCACTGATTACACAATTACTTAAGAGGGAGAATATGAGAACAAAACCAAAGTAATTAAGTAAAGGATATAGTTTTGTTAACAATAAGCAAACTAAATTAACTAAAACACAGAGTTATTACTGGGAATGGAAAGATGTAACAGAAATTGTCTCAAATGTGACTCTTGAAAGCATTGCTTAGTAGTCAGCTATCTTGCATCATTTAACAACAGAAAATTAAGACAATGGGCACAAATGTGTTTTTCACTTTCTGAGGTGCAATTTGGATCTATTGCTTTCATTATGTAATTTAACAAGCAAAGAAAAAAATAAAAATTTTTTAAATGTCTTTCACTGGTAAATTATAGCAGTGTTAATAAATATTTCAATATATGTGTACTATTTTTTTCTAATGAGAAGGATATTAGTAAAAACAATTTACCATGAATACATAGAATAACAGAACATCAGATTTGTGTATTCTCTGGAAAGGAGGGAAAAATAATGTGCCTATATATATATATATATATATATATATATATGCCAGCTATTAGCTATGATGTGCACTGAGTACCAGGAGGCAGACACTCAATGCAGGAGCTGCTGAGTGGCAGCAACTTTGCCGAGTTCCCTCTTGTTCTCTGGGACCTCTCAGGGGATGTCAGACTGCTAGTTTCAGCCCAATTCAGGCCATGCTTAAGGACCCCACCTGCTGAAGGGACTCCACTCACTTCGCAGACCCCTTTGACCCCAGATACTGCCCCAGGTGGGCCCAGCTGGGGAAGGACCATGGGATGTTGGCTCCAGGGCATGCCCTGCCCATTTGCCCAGTCCCACCCCACCAGCCACCTTCTAATTAATTTCCTTTCAATGAACACAAAGCCATGCACTAGACCTCTAGTAGTTTACAATCATGCAGACTTTGAAGGTCCTAGATTTCCATTTTTTTTTAATTATTTCAAAAAGTTAAGTTTAGAATATATGGACAGTTTCACCCTGAATTGTTATTTATTTCTGATTAAAGCAGTTTGTAGTTTCTATTGATGACATGTTGAGGACCAACTGAAACATTAAATGAAAATACATGCAGCTGTCCTTATTTGAGTATTTTCAACCAGAAAATGGCAGTTTCATAAAATCGAAACCAAAGTATTAAGCAGTATGTGTTTTCTGATGAGAGTTCAGCACATGAAGGGGAGAAGTTTATTGATACACTGAAATGTGACTCAGCCAGAAATCGAAGAATTCTCATCTATATATTACTTCTATCTTATTGTAAAATCATTGATGATTATCTTTGTATTCTGAAAGCAATACATCTCCATCCCTGTTGATTGCTTTCTATTGTATTTTATAATGGTAGATTGTATGCTGGGATTTGAACACAGACTCAAGTTTGAAGTAATGCTTTCCAATGGAGGAAATGGAAATATGTCACTGGGACACATGTGACAGAGGGATGAACAGAATGTTGGTTGTTATTGTTTTTGTTGTTCTTTTAATGATCAGGAGAATTCCAGCTCTTGGGAAAGCATGGTGAATCAGGTCACCAGCTATTATAGCCAATCATTTATGTACCTGTTTATGTACAATTAAGGAGAACATGAAAATAGACAACTTTTGACCTTTTGCGGTCATTAACTTGTAATACATTAGACCTCTCACCTGGAGCATCATACTTATTCTTTACAATAGTCTTTAAATTAAAATTGAGATAAGCTCTCTTGTTTTACTAGGTATACTTGCTTTAGTAAAATTCTACCTTAGTCTCACTGATTAATCACTTCTCATCAATGATATATGTTCAATCTTGAAGAAAAGTCTTGAGATGAGGCAAAAATATTATTTAAAAATGACATTCCAAAACAAAGATGAGACATCAAAATAAACATAGAGTAAGAAATGCCAACATAAAGAAAAGTATTATAATTTTGAGTATAAAAACAAAGACTGGAGTATAAGAGAAAATTTTGTAAAATAAGGGCAATATGTTTATCTTCTTTATCATATTTTAAACATATAAAGCTGTGAAAATTGAGGTATTATGAAACTAATGCATAAACAAGTAGGTGGATATAAATAAAAAGTCTTTCATATTAGAATGTTGCCAAGATTATTAAAATTATAGTGTTTAAAAATTGTTAGTCATTTAGAAAGTAATTTTATCTTACATCTTACACTAAAACAAAATTTGCCTATACTAAATATGTATAAAACAATACTATTTCTGGAATAAAATGTAGACACAATACTATCCTCTGTAAGAACTTTTTTATGCTTAAGTCTATGGACATTATAAAGAAAGAAAAACATTAGCAATTTTTGAAAAATGAAAAGTAAGAAGAATTTTTATGGGAAGATATCTATGTATATATGTTTACATATATGGATAGAATTATATTTGTTTTTGTATAAAAGAAACTGATTTTTTGCATAGATTTTTAATAAATTCACATTGTTTTTACTGTCTTTTCAGATGAGTGGTTAGTATGGTAAAAAAAAAAAATCAAGAAAAAAAAAAAAGGAACCGAAACCAGTTTGGCTCAGTGGATAGAGCTTTGGCCTGTCGACTGAAGGGTCCCAGGTTCAATTCCGGTCAAAGGCACATACATTGGTTGTGGGCACACCCCCAGTAGTGGGCGTGCAGGAGGCGGCTGATCAATGTGATGTCTCTCTCTCAGCAATGTTTCTAACTTTCTATCCCTCTCTCTTCCTCTCTGTGAAAAATCAATAAAATATATTTAAAAAAAAGAAAAAAAAAGGAATGTAATTTTTGACTATTAAAAGTAGCATTCTAGGTCTTTTTTTTTTCTTCTTTTTAATGGGTGATAATAAACATCTACCATAGTGTTCTGATCAGTTCTTTCTCACCCAATTGCTGAGAAAAGGATTTTTGCCCTAAGTAATGTGAAATGACCAAACGTAAGGAGATGGTGAGGAAGGGAAGGAGCTGGGGTGGGGAGTGTGTAAACAGAAGCAGGTTCTCTCTGCTCTAAATAGTATGAAATGACCAACATGGGACAGATGACATTTATAGCAGTTTATTGGTGACATAAAATCACCATGCAGAAAAGGAGGACACTGCATGCCGGGCTGCACATGTCCAGTCTTGCACTCTGGAGCAGGCTGTGGGGGTTGGCTTTTGTAGTAATAGGAGGGGAAGGTCCCCTGTTCGGGTAGAGACGTGAAATGTATTAGATTGAGGATAGTTGGATTGTGGCTGGTTGGTCCAGCTGATAGGGAAACTAGCCAGAGGGGGAGTTTTTCCTACTAGTATGGGGCATGTCTAATAAGATCAGAACAACTCATAGTTAGAGGGTTTTATGAGGCTCAGAGATGTCGAGGCAACACATCTTTGTGAAATCTTAGTCTTTATATTACCATGAACCCCTTTTATGCCTTCTCACAAAATACCTATTTTAATGATAACTAACATTTTAGGAAATGGAAGAATCCTCTTTAGGGAGCCAAGCAGACGCTTGACCGGAATGATACAAGGTGAGCTGGTTGTCAAAACCTTGAACCTTAGAGGCATCCCCCTTTATGGACAATCAAGGCAATTGAAGGGCTTGTGTGGCAATGGGGTAGGAAACACATGTCCCCAGGGAACATGAATTTAGAAGAAGTAAAGCCTGTGGAAGTAGTGAAACTCAGAAAGTATCCAATGTCTTACTATTTTGTAACTTAAAGAGTAGATTTTGAGGAGGTCCTGGCCCTCTTCACTAAGGCAGGTCCATGATGGGGTATTGTAGCACAATAGTTATAGGGCAATAGCTAAGTGAAGCATACCTGTTTGTCCTCTATTTTATATTCAGCAGTTCTTCTAAGACTACAAGAGGGATCATGCCTAAATTTGGTGGGATACGCAGATATAACCGTAATTTGAGACCTAGTATTAAGTCCGTGAGCCTTGCCAGTTGGTGTATTTCTGCAGATGTTCAAGTCAATTCAGAACTGTATTTTGGAGCTATAAAAGCTGATCAAAACCCTTTTTATCTTTTCCTGTGCAATTTATTATTTTAGCAAGGTTTGAACTTCCAATTGAGTCCTTTTGTGAACATCTGTTTTAATGATTTTGTTGGTGTTCAAGTATTTTTTTTGTTTGTTTGTTTTTTTGTTTGTTTTATCCCTCTAACTTTTTAAATATATCACTAGATACATTTGATGCAAGGGGTTCTGTTTACCTTGTAAATATTTATAAACTCCTTTCTTCAGAGAGGCTGAGATCAGTATCCTCAGGAATAGGGACCTCCTCAAAGCCAATGGCTGTAAGGTTGAACTAATCCTCTTCACTGTACCACAGTTTTCTACTATAATTCCATGGATTAGGTCCTTTGTTATAAAATAAGCATAAGTGTAATGCAGTGGAAGAAACCAGGCCACGGATGTCAGGGATGATGGATCAAAACCCTGCCACGGGCTGAGCAGGTTTGAGTTTCTAGCTTATAGATGTACTTGGGTTGATGGGGAAACGTCAGTGGAGGAGCCTTCCCTGCTATGTGGAGCATGAGGTGAGTGCAGGTGAAATGAGGGCCCAGTAAACCTCCAAGTGCATACATTTTAGACCTTACATTACACCTCACTATGTCACTTTTGGATATATTTTTAAAAAGCATTTAACAGTTTTAAAAACAGAAATTGCACCTGTTGCAATTATATATTTACAATAGAATTTTTACATGCCTTTTTTACATTTTGTCTTTATTGTTGAAAGTATAACAGGTGCCAACCTCCTTTCTACTCCATTGACACTCTCCCCAATAAAAAACTGACATCATTTTTACATGTTTGAATAGATTCAAAGGTTTTAAAAAATCTTTTTTTTGTGTAAGAACCTGAGTAAAACTATTACACCACTGCTCTGGGGCATAATTTCCTCCGCCTTTTCCATTATCTGCCTATGCTTTACCTCTGCTCACTGTAGGCATATTGGACACTTTTTCACATACATCAGACTTTCAAACACATTTGTATTCTTCCCAAAGTCTTAAAAATGTATATTATTTCTCAGTGTCTGCTATTGTTTGAGTTAAATGTACAATATTAGACCTGCGTTCTACATGGTTGTTGCCTTTTATATTTCTTTATTTTCCTGAAGGATTTTATTTTCTCTATTATATTTCACTTTATTTTCCTATTCTATTAAAATAATACTTGTAAGTGAAATAAGTACATCTGATCACAATGGTGGACAAGATATTACAGATTTGTTGAGATATACTATTTATTACTCAAGTAATGAAAAATGCAATTAAAAAGAGAGAAATTGAATTAATGTATTAGAAATACAACTGTTTTCTAAGATATGAATCTATGACCTGGTCAAGATGCGTGCTCAACTAGAATAAAATTAAAGTATTTTATCCTCTTGATCCAGCTGAGGTTCTCATGGGCTTTTCAAGAATAAAACCTTTTCTTTTATCGTTCAACAGTCAAAGGTATTTGACAGTGATTTTGTATACATATGAGGTCAAAATGCTGTTGAACCCTATGTATTTTTTCATTTCCTTTTCAGTTTTATTATTAACTCCTACATCTAATAATTTTTTTATTAATCTTAGAGTTACCATTAAAAGGGAAATTAAGCTTTTGTTTGTCCTAACACGATAAAAAATAATTTTGTGACATTTTATTCATAGATGAAAAGGAACAGAATTTAAATTAATGAGCACCTATCATATTCTACACAATTGCAAACATTATTGTACTTCCTGATAATTCAAAGATACATATATATATATATATATATATATATATATATATATGTAACTTACAGATGAAAGAGAGAACTAGAGACACCAGCTGACATGTTCTGTACCACAGAGTAACTAAATGGCTGTCTAAAGATCTGAGCCCAGACTGGTTCCCAAACTGTGCTCTTTTCATGTGCACTACAACTGTCTTCATATGGAAAGATCGGAAAACTCTCATACAGTTTTCTCCTTTTATGTGACATATCAACTGGAGTTAAATTGCTTAATACCCTTAGAACAAACACCAGCAATTGGTTCCACTATGGAGAGATATATAGAATTTATTCATTCTTTCATTAATCACATATTTATGAAGTGATTACTGTTTCAGGCACCAATATATACACTGAGGGTATAATAGAAGTAAAACCAAATCTATGCTCTACAGGAGTTTCTATTCAACTAGAGGCCCAATGCACAAGATTCGTGCAAGGGGCTTAGCCCTTGCAGCCCGACCAGCCCTCACAGCCCCTGCTGGCCCTCACAGCCCCTCACAGCCTTGGCCAACCTTTTCAGCCCCAGTTTCACCCTGGACAGTCATCTGGCATGTCCAGACAGTCATTCTGCTGTTTGGTCTAATTAGCATATTAGCTCTTTATTATATAGGATAAGCAAAGCAAGTTTTATATAAACAAATACAATAATATGGTTATATAGGGGCTCGAAAGAAAATACAAAAGGAAAAGACAAGGTAAATATCAGGACAATTCAAGGTTGGGGAGTTTTGCTGTAACTGGAGTAATAAAGAAAGGTCAAACTGCCCATCTACAGGGTTTAGGATTGCAAGATGTATGTCATTGAGGAGACCGTCAACACATGGACTTAACAAAAATGCATGCTAGCAAGGGAAACCAATATGCCTAAAAGACTATTTTAGTACTGGTTGGTAGAACTTTTGTAAAAGATAAGGTTTGCAAATTAGACACATTATTTCTTACAGCTGCAGGTAATGTGGCTGCAACATTGGTCTGTGCAAAGAAGTTGAGTTCAAGTCACGGATAAAAGATTACTCATGAGTTTAGAATGACTCGTACATGCTAAGCTTCCATTTTATCTTCATATGTTGTCCTGGCCCTTAATTAACTTTACCTCTATAATAAGAAACAAATAAAGCAAGGCCATTCTAGATTATAGTATACTAGTACAAGACTCATTCCATTTAAGTAGTACATTTATGTTTCCTTTCAAGGTACAACAGATTCATCAACAGAAATGTATACACACTTTATATAACGTGAGTTTTTTTTTATGGGTACTTTATTGGCTTTAACATTTATGATATATAGTAGCCATTTCAGCTCTATATATTCAAAGATATTGATTTTTCTCAATCCACTATCATTGCTACAACAGCATTCCATTTGAAAATTGTAGGGTAAAGCAGCTGCCTGCTGATGGTTTCTATTGATTATGCATTGATATTTGTATTCATCGTATAGCAGAATACTATAAATTTCAGGGGGTATTTTGGTATTTGTTTCCATTTTTAACTACTGTACTAATAATGTTTTGCTTACCCTTGAGAATTATTTTTAAACCAGTCAGCATTAGTAGAAAAAAACTAAGATAGGAAAACATTTTCATGGGTAAAAATTCAACTCTTTCATTTCATGAAAATTAGCATTAAAACAAAATAATAGCCTAGCCCAGTGGTCAGCAAACTGTGGCTCGCAAGCCACATTCGGCTCGAGAGCTGCCCTTTGCCTCTCTGTTGACTAATGAGTTTGCTGACCACTGGGATAGGGGCTTAATCACAAGGAACAACAACAACCTGTAATTATTGGAACGGAGACTTTAGATCAGCGGTTGGCAAACTTCGGCTCGTGAGCCACCGTTTACCGATCACTGCCTTAGCCAGTTTGCTCAGTGGATAGAGTGTAGGCCTGTGGTCTGAAGGACTCTGGGTTTGATTTCAGTCAAAGGAATGTACTTTGGTTGCAGGTTCCCTGGCCCTAGTAAGGGTGTGTGCAAGAGGCAACTAATTGATGTGTCCTGCTCACATCAATGTTTCTCTCTGTCTCTCCCTTTCCTTCCCACTTTCTCTAAAAATTAATGGAAAATATCCTCTGGGAGGACTAACAAAAACAAACACACACACAAAAAAAAACCTCCTAAAAGATAAGCCCTAGTTGATGTTGCTCAGTAACTAGAGCATCGACCCTCACATCAAAGGATCATTGGCTTGACTCTTTGTCAAGGGAATGAACTTGGGTTGCAACTTTGATCCCCAGTCTAGCCAGAGTACATACAGGAGGCAACCAATCAATGTCTTTCACTTCTCTCTCTCTCTCTCTCTCTCTCTCTCAAATTAACGAACAACAAAACTAAATGATAAATGTTAATGAGTGTATATTTCATTGATTAAAACAAATGTCTTATTTGAATTAGCAATATTTCAATAATCTATACACCTACCTACCTTTCTTTCTACCTGTCATATAGACAAAAGAAAATAACTAAGTTTTTAAAGGGCATAAAGAAAAAGTTCATGAAGAAAAACAAAAAAATATATATTTAATATCACTGATAATTAAAAATGCAAATGAAAATAAAACTGTAAAAGCACCTAAAATAAGAAAAATATTTAAATTACAGTGTATTGAGGTTTTAAAAACTGCCATAAATTTTATTAACAGTAGTTTATTTTCAATCTTATACAAACTATTTGAATTTATTCAAATACACTAAATAGTCAAAATAAAATAAATTATTTTGTGAGTAGGGCAAAGGGAATATATGGGTAGGAAATACTTGCATACAAAATTGCATCCTGTACTTGTTTTGTAGATGGGCTATAGGTAGCTAAAATATCTGTTCATGTTTTCTTAAGATCAAAACAAAAAGAAAGTAAATTAAGTTATTCTTAATATCTTAAAGTACAAAATCAAGTCATTGATCAAAATAGTTTTTCTTAACATTAGACTGAAGCGAGAAGATATTTTCCATGTTTCTCCTGGGGATATACTAGAGCACTAGAGCATATCCTAAATTACATCTCTACAATAACTAGAATTTTGTTCCCATTGTTTGTTACAAAGTGCATCAATGCAAACTAATGGCATGAGGCCTACCACAAATAGAATATCTAAATAAATATATGTACTGTAGGCATAGGCTCTTTACATAATGTTTTTACAACCTTTGGAGCAATCCACTAATAATTCTATCTAATAAAACAGTAATATGCAAATTGACCATATGCCCACAGCTACGCCCACCAGCCAATCAGAGCAAGTATACAAATTAATCCAACCAAAATGACAATGGCCATAGAGAGAGCAGGAGGGAAGCTTGGGTTGACCCTGGTGATGGAGGAAGCCAAGCTTTCCACACACCCTGGCTTAAGGCAACAAAGTTTCAATGGATGTGTGAGTAGAAGGCTTGGCTCTACTCCAGACTACAAAGTTTCAATTATAGAAGATAAATAAATTCCAGATAACAGGGCCTCTGTTTGAATTTCTGGGGTGTGTGGCTGGCCTGCAAACCATCACAGGTCCATTACCCAGGCCACCTCACGCCCCAAGGGAAGACCCACTCTGATCCAGGACACCCTTCAGGGCAAACCAGCTGGCTCCCACCTGTGCACCGGGCCTCTATCATATCTAATAAAACAGTAATACGCAGATTGACCATCACTCCCACACACAAGATGACTGCCTCCATGTGGTCAAAAGATCCTGACCCCATGTGGACACAAGATGGCCAGCAGGAGAGGACAGTTAGCAGGCCTGCAAGGGAGGGCAATTGGGGGTGATCAAGCCTGCAGGGGAGGACAGTAAGGGATGACCAGGCTGGCAGAGGAGGGCTGTGGGAACCTCTTTCCATGTCCCGCATGATTCAGGGTTCCCAGTTCAGGGTTTGGATTCTGAAGGAGGCCGCACATAAATGAAAAGAGAGACTAGAAAATATTAATTTTACTATATTGGGGGGCCAGATGGGAGCCTTCCTCTAGTGGAAAGGACTACCACTTGCTCTGGCCTTTTTCTCCCTTTTATTAAGACTTTGGGACAAACCTATAGCCTTTAGGCAGGAAATTACAAGAACAGAAATTCATATGAAACAAACAGGTAGAGGCTGCTTCAGCTAACAATGTTTCAACTAAACAGTGAGTGATTAGCTCTGAAATTAAGGTTGACCAGTCTTCTGGTCTCCTGTTCATAGTGAGACAATGTTCGGTTTCCGGCATCTCCCCCGTTTTCTTTCCTCTAAAAAATCTTGCATCTGCAGTCTAGAAATAAACATATAAGAACAAAAAATAAGACAAGCAACAATGGCTATTCTAAAAGGTAAATGTATCAGTCTATAGTAAGTTTCTTTCTGGGCCAACAGTCCTTTGAGTCACAATTTCAATGTCCAACAGTTTTTTGAGTGTACATGTTAACAATGATATTTCAGTTCTAGATGGTAGACAAATGGTGGCAATGCAGGTCTGACCCTCTCTGCTTTGGTTCTGGGCAACCTTCATCAATGCTGACTGCTAGGATGGCAAGGTGTCATCAGCATCTTCCATCTTTGGACCATTTCTCCTTTTGTCTTCAGAGCTGGAGCATTCTCTGTTGTAGGAATTCACATGGTCTTAGAGCTGTTTTTCTGAAAATATACAAACATTCTTGATCAAAAGTTAGTAAAGAAATTTTTTCTATAAATTTGACTTTGGATCCTTTTTATTTTTTGCCCAAATGATTTTCCTTTGGCTTATTTTAATACTATGTATGTTTTTCATGGGTGTCTTGCTGTTAAGTAAAAAAAAAAAAAAAAATTTCTAGGTATAATTTGCTTACAGGATACTTTTCCTTACATAATATTATTGTACT
>PVJN01033271.1:0-23548 GCA_004026805.1 Lasiurus borealis | reverse complement strand
TAATTCCACTGACTCAACAGATGATGCTGAAAAATAAAAATTTCCCACTGAATTTTTTAATAGTATTACTCCTTCAGGAATGCTGTGTCATAAATTAAAATTGAAAGAGAGTGCAATCATTATGCTACTGAGAAATCTTAAGAGTAAATAGGGTCTTTGTAATGGTACCAGATTTATTATCAAACAATTACGACCTAACGTTATCGAAGCTGAAGTGTTAACAGGATCTGCAGAGGGAGAGGTTGTTCTGATTCTAACTGATTTGTCCCCATCTGACACTGGCCTCCCATTTAAATTAATTCGACGACAGTTTGCCGTGATGCCAGCATTTGCAATGACTATTAATAAATTACATAGGCAAACTCTAGACAGAGTAGGAATATTCCTACCTAAACCCATTTTCACACATGGTCAGTTACATGTTGCTTTCTCTTGAGTTCAAAGAGAATGTGACGTTAAAGTTAAAGTTCTAAATACTTCATCCCAAGGGAAATTAGTCAAGCACTCTGAAAGTGTTTTCATTCTTAATGTGGTCTACAGGGAGATATTAGAATAAGTTTAATTACTTCATCAGTCATTGTTTGCATCACTGTTGTTTTTATATCATGTTTTTGTTGTTTTTATAGCATGCCTTTGTTATATTCTTTTGTTACTATTATTCATAAATAAATTTATATATTATTTTCATATATAATTTACTAATTTTCTTTCATCTCTCACAATTCTATTATAGAGAAGGGCAAATAACAATATTAAAATATTTCCTCTAATTAATTCCCTTTTAATGTGCACAAATTTCATGCACCAGACCATTAGTTTTCATATAAAAGATGATGTTATTTTTTTGTCTCTAGCAGAGTTGCTTTATGTTAAGACATAGATATCCTATATAATAAAGAGCTAATATGCTAATTAGACCAAATGTCAGAACAACCTTCTGGAATGACCAAAAGGTGAAGCTGAGGGGCCGCTAAGTAGCAGGGCCACCAGGCAACTGGGGCTGCAAGGGCCAAGCCCCTTGCATGAATTTTGTGCCTCTAGTGTTAGAATAAATAGATGGGAAAAGTTATAACATATAAACAGTAAGCTTAAGAAGGTCTGAGTGTGTACATTAAAATCAGTTAAAGTGGAAAATATTAAAACAAAGATTATTATCAGGTATTTTAAAAATAATTCAAAATAATGAATGAGTTAATTTATAAGAAAGACATAATTATAAATGTGTTTATAGATAGTAAGAGAAATTCACAGTTCATGAAACTAAAATTGGCAGAAATTAAAGAAAAAATGGGCATATCTATATCAATGATTGTAGATTTTAATGGCCTTCTCAAAAATTGGTAGAACTATCTGAAGAGTAATCAGTAAAAATATAGGGTCTGAACACTACCAATAGATTAATAATGATGTGTTTCTTCACCTATGTATTCTAGCATCATTATCAGTATAGTAGTCTAACAGCTGTCACAAGATATAAAAACATTATCTGTTTATTTTGCCCTGATGAAAAAATTTCATTTCCTTCAGCCTACCTTTAATATTTAATCCCAGGGCTTCTGACCCATAGACTATTGTTTTTATCTCACCTTCTACTAAAAGGTCCCATCTCTGGTTCTGCAAATGTTTTCTGCCTGGTTATATGAAAATTTCCCCTCTTAGGGGAAAATATAGGCAAATATTGGTGGTTGAGACATGGACAATTGGTTAGTATAAGGGTGATTCCAAATTGGTGACATTTTACCTAAAATATGGAACTTTTATACTCTGTTACGTGACATGCATAACAACACATCAGACAATGTGATTCCACACATGTGAACTTGGATTTCCCAATAAAATAAAAGTGACATAATAAGGTTCTGTTCAGCAGGGGTATCTATTCCAAAACATTACCCATGACTAGGGATTCCCATTTATAAACATAAGGTTTGCTTGCAGTCAATTCTCTTTGTGTGGAGTGTGGTCCTTAGTCACATGTAAGACGGCAAGTGCTCTCCTTCTATGGCTGCAGCAATAGAGCCTTCTGATATCTGTTTTATTTTTTTTAAGCACATTTTATTGATTTTTCACAGAGAGGAAGTGAGAGGGATAGAAAGTCAGAAACATCGATGAAATAGAGACATCCATCAGCCGCCTCCTGCACACCCCACACTGGAGATGTGCCCGCAAGCAAGGTACATGCCCCTGAGTGGAATTGAACCGGGGACCTTGCAGTCCGCAGGCCGACGCTCTATCCACTGAGCCAAACTGGTCTTGGCCTCAGTTTTATTAAACAATTGATTTATTAAATTCAGTACTCAAGATAGAATAATTCAGGAGAAAAATAAACACAAAGTGAAAGACAGTGGAGACCATGTTTAAACAACACAAGACATAATAAATTCCCTCAAGTGTGAGTTTTGAAAATAACCTTTAAGAGAGTCATGTATTATGTTCCCTTTAAATGCAATATAAAATTGAGAAATAATTTTCTCTCACAACTGAACTTCTAAAAGTCCATGCAATCTAAACACCCGGAGTAAGTAAAAAAAAAAAACATGCTGCATTTAAAATATACATTTACTGACCATTAGTTCATGAGCATCAACTAATATAAATTGAGAAGTCACTGGGTGCACACTATTGTATTAAGCAATTGACAAGGGTAATTCATCAACAAAACTACCTTTCCTTCTCCCACTGAAGAAAACAATGCTGAAGTGATGTGCATGCATAAAAAGTTTAGTCTTTGTTTCTTATTCAAAACAGGCAACAAAACTCATAGCACTCTTCCTATATATTCTAACATTTACATCTGGATGGAAGGAAGACAATATAACCACAGCCCTATTTTACTGATCTGGACCAGTTTGGTTCAAGACAAACCTTTCAAGTAATCCCCTGTTGGAGCAATCACAAGCACCTTGGTGTCAGGAGCAGAGTTGGCTATAACCTGTCCTTGCCTCATCTCTCTAGGCAAGTGTTGTATTTGACTCACTCACCCTCTACAAAATAGCTTCTCCCTGCATGTGCCTTGTAGTTTCCTGTCACTTTGAATCCTTTCGATGTTGCTTCGTTTGCCAGGACCGTTTCTCTTCTGCCTTTTCCACCCCTTAATTACAGCTTCATAGTACAACACTGAGCACTGCTAAAGTGTTTCCTTTTGCTCCATCCTGGGTAAACTATGCTCTCTTGTGCCCTTACCAGTTTGGCTCAGTGGACAGGGCGTCAGCCAGCGGACTCAAGGGTCCCAGGTTTGATTCTGGTCAAGGGCATGTATCTTGATTGCGGGCACATCCCCAGTGGGGAGTGTGCAGGAGGTAGCTGATCAATGTTTCTCTCTCATCAATGTTTCTAACTCTCTAAACCTCTCCCTTCCTCTCTGTAAAAAATCAATAAAATATATTTTTTAAAAGTATGCTCCCTTGTGCTGGTTAGTGTATTCATGATAGATGCTCATTGTTGCATGGTATTATTTATTTTTGTATTTATATTTGCATTTGTTTTAAATCCTATTTTCCTTGTTAGCATGTTAGCACATAAACTGCCAGACACATATTAGGTGTCAATAAATATTTCATGAATTAATACATGAATTTAATAAGTTTGAACTGTGAAAGATAGAGATGAAGGAAAATTATTAATCTGTCAACAAAGAAGCATATTAAAAGACTAACTTGCATTTTAATCTATTTCTTAAATACATTTTTATTGATTTCAGAGAGAGGGAGAGAGAGAGATAAAAACATTAATAATAAGAGAGAACCATTGATTAAGCTGTCTCCAGTACACCCCACTCTGGGTTAGAACCCACAACCTGGGCATGTGCCTGTCCCAGAATTTATCTAAGGACACAAGCACAGGTGGCCAAGAATATCCTCTGCCAATAGAATGGACTTATACGGATGACTCAAGGCACTTATTAAATATTGGCCGAGCATAAATTACACAGGAGACAGACAGGCAATGCACGAATCACACGTGGTTTATTTACCAGAGTCCTGGTGGTTTCCAGACCTCGGCAGGCCACCTGGAGATCCGCGCTGACAGACACACACACTGGACATTGGACGTTGCAGCTGCTGTTCAGCATCTTGTAGAGGCCTCGGCTTGTGGCTCACGGTTCGGACTCAGGGTCCAAGGCAGAGCTCAGGTTTCAGGCAGGATGCAGGAAGGGGAGTGGAGAGCGAACGTCTGTGGAAGAGCAGACAAGTGGCTCTAATCTCCTTCGGAGCTTGTTCTCTTTTATGTGCTCAAGCAGACATCTTCAGTGTGTCTTATCAGCGGGTCCCAGGTGTTCTGCTGTCTGGTCTTTACATGTGGGGTACAAACTTTTTTATCTCTTACATGCACATCTCTTTAAGGGCGTTCACACTTCATTGCACTCTCTAATATGTCACACCCAATTTCTTATTTTATATTTGTATTCTATCCTTATTATTATTACTATAACATTCCACCCGGTGATTCCTGAAGGGTTTAGCCCAAGGGAATCAAGTATTTTTTATTTTATTAGGAATAAGGGATATAGTAAATTTAGCTACCTTAATAAACACACTCTAGAGAAAAATAATAGCCAATGCAAATAATATTTCCTTAATAAGAGTCAATGTAGATTCAAATGTAGAGAGTCCATGCTGTATCCATGCGATAGGGTTTATAAAGTTCCAGTCCGGGGTGCAAGGAACAGTTCTCCATAGGGAAAGAAGGGTGTCTGATGTCTTGCAGTTCTGATGAAGTTTTTTCAAATCTGCTCGCGTTGAGATGGTCCCGGCGTTCAGAACGTAGACAAGGTGGTGTAGTTGTTCAGTCTGGGGTTTCAGGGTCTGTAAAGTTTTCTCTACAAGGGGTTCTAAAGAGCTAAGCTTTGAAAGAGATTCGTTAAAGGAAGTGGGTGCAGAGTAATGCTTTTCCTGTAAACGTTGTATTAATGGTATAGAAGGTGAAAAGTGTAAGGAGGTAGTGGTATCATAATAGGAATAATGAATTTTCTCAGAATAAGTAACATTCATAGTATTAGTTTTAAGTTTGCATGTATTTAGAAAGGAATAAGGAATGTTGCTTGTGGTTGTGTGGTCATAAATAGAAATATTAGTAAAGCATGCAATGAAGTTATGTCTTCCTATGTTGTACATTAAGGGTTTAGATGTGTGTGGGATAAGTGTCATTGGGAAAGTGTCTGCTTCCAGTGGTTGGAATGAAACAAAGATGTTTGGTGTAGATTGGATGAGTTTTGATTTTAGGAAAAAATAGGGTTCCACGTATAAAGTTTCTTCTGTTGCCATCGCATATTCAACATTATTCAGGTGGATTGGTATGTTTAAATTTGGGTAGGCAACTAGGTTTTCATCTCCAACTGCAGTGAGGATTGAAATTTCACAATCTGAGTATGTACATCCAATTGGTTTTGTAAAATCTATAACTGCCAGGGTATCGCTCCAGAGAGGGTTCAGTCCCTGTCCCATGACAATTAGGGATAATAAGTCCCTTTGTGCCTGTGTTAGAGAATTTTGTAGTAGCTGGCATTGCTGTCTAAATTGAAACTTTTGGAATCTATAATTGATGTCTTCAATATCCTGATGTAATGTATGCATATATGATTCTTGTTGTTTTATTGCTTCCAATAGAAACATAACCTGTTGTTGGGTTTGTGCTGCCAATTGGTAGGCATTGTCAAATGATTTAGACAGTACTTCCAGGGTTTTAATTTCAAATTCTTTTTGATTTTGAAAGTATGTGTTTAAGTCATTTGTGAGTTGTTTAATTTTTATTGAGTTTGCAATGGATACTGACACTGCTACTGATGCTAATGCAAAAGATGCTACGTCTAACTGTAAAAGTTTTCTTCCTGAATGTTGTCTAAATTTTTGAGGAAATAGCGTATTTCTGATCTGGAGTGGAGGACCTACATTTCCACAGTCCTTAATTAGGGATGAAGCTAGGAAATCTCATGGAGAGAAGTATATGATTGTTCTTTGGAAATGGGGTTGGAAAATTAGTCTAATAGGATTATTAATTAGTGTTATTACTGCTGGAGGGTCTAAAATTTGTGGTTTGGATTTAGATATTCCATATGATAAAACTGGTGAGAAATTTAAAGTTCTTAAACATGTTGTTTCATTGAAACAAACTTTCTATATAATGCATGGTTGTAATGGGTTGTTGTAGCAGTCACTGGCTATTCCAGGCATGTAGTAGAAGTCTGAGAAAGGTAAAAAGGAATGGTTAGTCATAGGTGAATGGTGGTGAAGGAATAGTTTCTTCCATCCACCGTCTAAGTATGTAAGCATATAGGATTGGAAGCCTGTTGAAAGGGAACCTACTATACATTTAACCTTTGAGGGGTTGAGACGTACTCCAAAGCTGTGGAACCATGATGTAGATTTAAGTCCATATGAGACGTTATAAAAAAGATTAATTAGAGGGTCGTAGCATTTACAAAAATAGTGGGAATAATATAGAGGTATAGTTGTAGGTCTAACTGTAGTTTTTGGATAAAGATATATATAATTTTTATATATGTTTGTAACATTGTAAAGGTTACCCTTATGTGTTCTATAAGAGATTGTAATATGCTTATAGGATGTAATAGAAAATGGGCCATATGAATATGGGTGAAGCAAAAAATTTGGTCTTCTAATATTTTGATCATGTTTGGGTATAAAAGCATAAGGTAATAGGTCATGAATTATAGGGTTGCAGTCCAGTTTCCTTGTTTCAACGGAGGCGTTGAATACAAATAGCAGAAAGGATATTTGTGAGTAGTCTTTAAAAAACATTGTGACATTACCTAATGTTTCCTGTTCATGTTAAATGGCTTCTTTAGTTGCAAGCCATTGTGTAATTGGTATTTGTAATTCTGTGGATAGTTTGGAGCAGTTGTATGTTGATAGAGGTTGGGGATGGGAGTAGGGACGGGATTGCCATGTGCAAAGGTGTGTAGTATTTAGGTAAAATGGTTCAGTGTTTTTGATTTCAGTAAAGGTATGTGTGATAGGTTTTGGATAATGTAAAGTTGTGTAGTTAAATGTCCAGAATCCTAAGAATTGTTCATTCCTGAGTTTATAAGCATAGGGATATAACTTTTCTTTAGTGATTGTTTGTAAGAACTTTAGCACTGCAGGGGATAATTTTTTATTTGGACCTATGCAATATATTGCTGGTTTTACCAGCATATAATATTTGGTAAAATGTGTGCCGGTGGCATTAATTTTTAGAGTGTTGTTGATCCATGCTGCTGGGAAGCACAGTTGGTATGTTGTTCCGAACATTGGAGAATCCCACAATTTATTTAAATTGTCATAGGAATCAAAATTAACTGGATTAATTAAATCTGTGAATATTTGTGGTATATGTCTATATGGCCAATAATTAGAGTCTTTAGTCAAGTACTCCTCTGGTGTTATAGCCTCTGGTAAAGGAGTTGTCACTGCTAGGCTATTTTGTGATGTGGTCATATGACAAGGCAGTGCTATGCAAAAATTACCAAACGAGGGAAAGTTTGGAAAGCCAGTTAAGTAATATTGATAATAGGTTATGCCATTTTCTTGTATGCTATGTGTCATATTATAATGTGTGGTTTTAGGAAAGCCTTCTGGCAGTGTGGGGTTTGTAGTGGGTGGAGAAAAGAATGGTTTCCTATTAAGTGGTGGTGTTTCTATAGGTGTTTGTGTGGTTGTTTCTTCATTGTCCTCATTGTCCTCAACTTTAAAATCCTCATTTTCCTCATCCTCATAATCTTCAAAGCCATCCCCTAATTCTCCTGGGTACCAAAAATGCATGAGATGTTCTTGGAATGGTATTATAGTAACCAGTGCCCTTTGTATACATGTATTATTGGGTATATTAACACATGGATCTACATTTTGGACTATATTTATAATTTTCCTATTGAGTTCAATTAACGTATTATTACTTATGGTATACGTTGTTGTTGTTGGGTCCCTATCTTCTATTTCTATAATAGAGACGGATCTTAATGTTAGTGAGTTCTGAAACCACTGTTGAGCGATACATTCTTTCAATGAAGTTCTACCATATGTTCTCATAGAATTTTGTTTATAATTTAGTACTTTCAGTTGGCAATAGCCTGGGTGGTAATGAGCAGGACATAGTTTATATGTGGAAAGGTAATGTAAGGAGGTATTAAAGTCAAAGTCTCCTATAGTTAATGAAAAAATGGAGTTATTGGCTGTAAGTGTGACTGGGTGGTGAAAAACATAATGGGGTCGCGTATAGTTTAATTCCCATTTCAATATAAAAGGTATGGGCTCTTTTATCGTTATTGGAGGATAAGTGGTAGTAATAGTGGTAGGGGTAGGAGTAGTAGAGGTAGTAGCATCAATAGTAGTAGAGATAAGAGTATTAGGATTAGTAGTATCAATAATGTCAGCAGTAAGCCATATTAGTGTATAGAGGAAAATTCCTTGAGGCCATCTGATTTCATCGTATCTCCCCATACTTGTCTATCCTCTAGTTCCCTTTGTGATATTGCCGGGATATGGTTCCTGGGTGGTGTTAGGTAATCAGAATTTGTATCCTGTAAGCTTATAATGTTGATAATTTCTTGGGGGCTGTGAAAGGTGGAAGTTGGTAAGGGTATCTATAGTCTGAGTAGATAGCTTGTTCTCCTATAGAAATATAGTCTCTAATTAGTGCTAAAAAGTGGATAGCTGTCTCTCCTGGTAGGTATTCAATGAGGGATTGAAAGTCATCCAGTAAACTCAGCAGTGTCTCCATTACTCCTCCTGAAAATACATGGTGATATACTCCTTGATATTGTATATTGGGGTCATATTGAGGTCTCGTATACCAGGACAGATTAAAATCTACAATATCCTGGTATTCTAAAATATTGATTAGGAAGTAAGGGGACGGAAGTATGTAGCATTGAGATTTCTGTGGATGTACTGGGTGGTGTTGGAAGGTGTGGTAGATCTGGAGAATTAGGAGGTGTGGGACAATGTGGGATTTCAATTGGTTGCTCAGGTGGCACTACTTGAATTTTGGCTTCTTCCATGAATTGGTTTAGGTCTATTTCCCATGCATCCATCTTAGTCCTCTGGGAGCACAGATAGTGTAATTATAAAGGTAGGAGTTTGGGGTTACAAATTTGTATGCAATCCAATTTAACAGAGTTATGTTTTTTGCCTTTTCAGTATTGTATTGAGGTTTTCTATTATTACACCATGTGAGTGATACAGCTGTCCAGCTGAATATCACCAGGAGAATAGTAAGTAAGAAGATAAAACATAGGCGTTCTATTTTTGTGCACATTTTCTTCTATATAACTAACAGCTAATAAGATAAGGTTCAAGATTACTGCTAGGGTTAGGTACTACAAGAATATAAAAATGTTAATTAATATCTTGGTTGTGTGTTTTAGATTTTTGTTTGTTGTAGCTGTCCCTTATTGTTTACTGTCCAATATAATGATGCTCCACTGTCTGCTATGATTTCCTGCAAGGATAATGAATTATCTTTAAGGTTTTTTTGTTAGAATTTTATAAGGCATAGGTCTGGATATTTTGGATGGCGGGCAAAATTGGTATTCTTTAATATTTTCTATGTGTGGGAGATATAATTGTTCCAAAGGTGAAGGTCTATTTTGTCTCGGTCTAGAATTTAATAAGAGACAAGCCTTATTCAAAAGTTCTTGTAGAGAGGGATATGAATTGTCCATTGATAGCGTTTGCATTTTATGTTTTAATAATCCATTATGCCTTTCAATTGTTCTTGCTGCTGTGTTTATATACCACTTCCACGTGAGCACATTTTCTTCAATTTGGCTACCTGCCAATTCTTGCGCTGACATATCAAGCCACTCCTTAAGAGGTAGCGTGCTTCTGACTGTTATGGGCTGTTGTCCTGTTAGAGGTTCAGTGGGTAGCAGTGCTGCATATAGGGTCCAAGTCAGTTTCTCAAAATATGAGTATTTGAAATGAGAATATGGAAACTTCTTGGACCAGAATCCTACTGGCATCAATCTATGGTCATTTTTGCCTTTTTTGTACAATCCTCAATAACCATGCTCAGTTATGAATGCTATGTCTAGTACAATTTTATCTCTTTGTTGTATGTTTTGTAATCGTGAAAATAAATGTATGTAATGTTTTAATTGGTTAAAAGCCTTTTCTTGTTCCTTCTCCCATTGAAAATCTATTGCCTTCCTAGTGACCTTGTAGATTGGTTTTGCTATGTCTGGTAAGTATGGTATGTGTTGTTTCCAAAACATAAGTAATCCCATAACCTGTTGTGCTTCTTTCTTTGATGTGGGACTTTTGAGTGAATCTAATTTGTTAATTACTCTATCTGGTACTGTTCTGCCCTTGGAATCCCAATGTATCCCTAAAAAGATTACTGACGTTCGGGGGTTTTGTATTTTATCAGGGTTAATTGTCCATCCTTGTGATCTTAGTATTTTAATTAATTTGTCTAAATCCTTCTGTTATATATGTAGATTGTTGTTATAGAGAAGGGTGTCATCTATATATTGTATAACCTTAGATTCATTATTGTTTTGGGTCAATGTATGTTGCTAGAATGTTGTGTGCTATGGTGGGAGAATTTTTGTAGCCCTGTGGTAATCTTTTGAATTGGTATTGCTTGCCTTGCCAGGCAAAGGTTGTATATTGTCTGGATGCTTCATCTAGGGGGATTGCAAAGAACATGTCAGATAAATCAATAGCTGCCAGAAATTTGGGTGCATCCCCTTGTATTATATTAATTACTTCTGATGCATTTGGTAGGATCCCATCGACTGTTGGTGATACCTTATTAAGGTTCCTATAATCAATAGTGATCCTATATGTCCCGTTTGGTTTCTTTACTGGCCAAACTGGACTGTTGTAGATATGTGATCTCCCTAGTTCTATGATGTCCTCATCTAAAAGTTTCTGTATAGCCTTAGTGATGTCTTGGTGTCCTCCCTTTAGTGGGTATTGTGGTGTAAATGATGCCTGTGTTGGTGTAGGTAGGATCACAGGGGGAATTTGTACTGCTGCTAAGTTTGTTGTATATTTAGTAATAGATAATGATTTAATATGTGAGTTATATATTATAGGTATAATATCCATTCCTATTAAATTGGTTACATTAGGGGCCGTATAAAATGTAACCTTGATTTGTCTGTTTCTATATAGTATTTTACAGTCCATTGGTCTTGCCTTAATCATATTTCGTGTAGTTCCTTCAGTGGATATTGAGTTTTCATGTTTTATAGGTATATTGTCTATTGCCATTAAAGAGATTTGGGATCCAGTATCTATTAAGAATGTTTTAGGAAAGATTAGACCATCTCAGGGTTTTATATTTAAGGTAATATATGGTCTATTATCATTTTCCTTATAGAATTCATCTGCTAGAGCAAAAAAGGTTAATTTCTCCTTATATCCCCTTGATTGCCCTTCCATTGGGGGCGGGGGCCTTGGTAGTTTCCCTGCTGCCTAAATGGATTATTTTTAGGTTGATGGATTATTGCTCTGTCGTTATGTTGTGAAGGGGTTTTTTATTTGAGTTCTTTTATCTGGGGTTTTTTGAAACCCTTTCTTAAAGAAAGGATTACTAGTTCTCCAATAGTCCTTTTGTTGTGCTAAGTATGGTCTTGATTGTCCCTGATTTCCTCCTCTATTGTGTGAGTTATTATTACTTCTGTACATGTTTTGGGGACCTCTTATTTCTCTTCCTTTTTTTGTAAAAAAGGAGTAGTTTTGTGTTTCCCTTTGCAAGAGGGTTTCATCCTTTTTTGCTGCAAAGGTGGATTTGTTATCAGAAATCATGTCCTGGTGGAGAGTAATTTTTTCCTTAATCTCATTTGGGGTTCTTGATCCAGCTAATAAATTTTGCATCTGTATTTTATATCCCTCGGGTGCATTTTTTATTAGGCATCTTATGATACCCTCCACATTAGTGGCCTCCCAGGGATTTTCATCTTGATATATTCCATTGAGAATAGTTAATTTCCTTAATTGATGTTGGAGCTGGCCTATACTAGTCCATGGTTTTGAAAATTGTAATGAGGAAAAATCTATATGAGGAAAAGTCCTTTTCCAGGCCTTTGAGACTCAATGCCATATAGACGCTAGTGCCTGTCTTCCCGGTTCATCTATATCCTTTTGTAATTGCTCTCTTAATTTTGGATGTTTTATTGCATCTATTACTTGTCCTAATTCATCTGTACTGACAATGAAGGTGTATCCTCCTTTCTCATATAGATGCAGTATCCAATCAATATCTGTTCGTTCTCCCTTTACTAATAAACTTCTAAGTTCACTCATTTCCTGTCTTGTGAATGAGGTCAATTCTACGGTCTCTCCATCTTCTTCTGTTCCTTCCTTTTTTATCACCTTTTTTCTTACTATGGCTGGCTTGCTCTGATACTGTCCTACCACCTTTGTGCTAACCTTTTGCCCTTATTATTGTCTTCCTGCAGGTTATGAATTGTGTGTAGTAGTATGGATATTACTTCCTCTGGTTGTGCTCTTTTAATTACTGGTATCAGTATGTCTGGGTTATTAGTCACTACCTGTCCTAACTTGGGTGTATACCCTACCTTGCATTTTTCTCTAAGACTATCCTCCAAAGTATGCCCCTTGCTTTCAGCTGGTATATTAGCAGACATTTGTTTAGTCCTCCTTAACCTTTGCCAGAAGCTTCTGAGTTTTTCCATTTTTTTTCTTGCCTTGAAGGCAATATGGACAGATTATTAATTTAGGACCTGCCCTACCAAAGGGATAGATGGCACACGGGGAAGTTTTTCTATGGATTGTAGTTATGAGAAATAAGAATGAGCCTTTCTTATGAATTTCAGGATCCTGTTTTTTAATTTTGAACGACCTTTAGTTTGTAGCAAGCTCAAGGTTTTCAGGTTTGGCACGATTGGTTCTCTAGGCCCACTCCGGTTTCAGGTGAGCAGCATTTGTTTGCCTTTAGAAGGCTCAGCCCTCAACGTTGGAGTTCTTTCCCGTTTTCCTCCCCTTCTAGCCAGTTAGTTCTCCGCTGTGCTCGGAGTAATTTAGAAATTTTTTCCTTTTGGTAAATTTGGACACACTCATCCCTTAATTTTCAAGTTTTAATTAGATCCTGCCGACTACCCCAGTTTGTCCCAGAATTTATCTAAGGACACAAGCACAGATAGCCAAGAGTATCCTCTGCCAATAGAATGGACTTATACGGATGACTCAAGGCACTTATTAAATATTGGGTGAGCATAAATTACACAGGAGACAGACAGGCAATGCACGAATCACACATGGTTTATTTACCAGAGTCCTGGTGGTTTCCAGACCTCGGCGGGCCACCCGGACGGAGATCCACGCTGGCAGACACACACTGGACATTGGACATTGCAGCTGCTGCTCGGCGTCTTGTAGAGGCCTCAGCTTGTGGCTCACGGTTCGGACCCAGGGTCCATGGCAGAGCTCAGAGTTCAGGCAGGATACAGGAAGGGGAGCGGAAAGCGACCATCTGTGGAGGAGCAGACAAGTGGCTCTAATCTCCTTTGGAGCTTGTTCTCTTTTATGTGCTCAAGCAGGCATCTCCAGTATGTCTTCAGTGTGTCTTATCAGCGGGTCCCAGGTGTTCTGCTATCTGGTCTTACATGTGGGGTACAAACTTTTTTATCTCTTACACACACATCTCTTTTAAGGGTGTTCACACTTCATTCCACTCTCTAATATGTCATACCCAATTTCTCATTTTATATTTGTATTCTATCCTTATTATTATTACTGTAACAGTGCCCTTAGACTCTTCAGTCTACAGGCTGACATTCTATACACTAAACCAAGGCAGCTTAGGGCAATCCCAACTTGCATTTTAAAAATATTTATTGACTATCTCCTATGTATGCTCAAAAATTTTAGAATTTTAATTAGAGATGTGACATAATCAGTTTAATATTTTTCAAGAGAAGTCATATTTCTCTTCCTAATCATCTTTGAGACACTGTAGTAGGTGCTAGGGATAAAGAGGTGATTATGAAAAGATATATTGCATCATGGTGATAATAGTATAGTAATAAATATAGACCTCTAAGCAGATGATTGAAGTATCTACACTAATCTACACTAATAAAAGATAAATATACAAATTAACCATCACTCTGCTATGCCAAGCCACACCCACCAGTCAATCAGAGCAAGTATGCAAATGAACCCAGCAAAGATGGTGGGTACATTTGCATATGCAGGAGGGTCGGGCAGTGCCACACCTGGGGGTCCAGGCCCAATGGGGCCCTGGGAGTGGGGTGGGCAGTGCCAGATGCCATCCTTGGGTTCAGGGTTCATCACAGATCCTGGGTAGGCCTACGGGGCCCTGGGGATGAGCACTGGACCTGCTTAGCTACTTCCGTGGGGCCTCAGGAACATCACAGCCCAGGGGGAAAGCTGCTGGGCCCACTTAGCCACTCCTTGGGACCCCAGGAACATCGCAGATGTGGGGCTGCTGAGATCCAGACAGGGCCTCTGGGCACAGATTCACAGCTTTGTGGAGATGGACTCTTACCAGGCCGCCCAGTGGCCATGTAGCTGGGCCACATGGTGCCCGTTCAAGATGTGACACTGAGAGAAGGTGCGGGAGGAAATCCAGAGAATGGGATGTGGGTGTTCAAGACTCACTTCCTTTGGGCTTTGTCCATCTTGGTCTTGGTTCTTTTCTTTCAGATCTGGAGCCCAAGCACTGCAGGAGAGAGGGATGGATGAAGACCGAATGTGGAAGAAGAGGAAGGAGACTCAACTACGGGCTTCCTGAAGCGTGGCTCCAGGGCGAGTGCTAAAGCGGTTGGCCAGGAGGAGGTGTTCCAAGGGGCCCTTAGCAGTGCCTCACTATCCCTCTATGAGGACACCCCATATAGGCTATGTCTTTGCCAGCAGGTTCTGGGTGACATCTGCAAATGCTACTGCAACATCTAGCATTCTGGGCAAAGAACTGACCCTGTGCCCCTCTGGGTACATGGATTACTAGGAGTGTGCTGTCACCAATGCCATAGATCAAAGGCAAAAACCTGACAAGGTGGGGTGTACCAGAGGGGGCTCTGGCTGGAGCAGGGGACCAGCAGGCAGGGATCTGCCTAGTCTGCAGAAAGAGAGGTTCTGCAGTGGCCCCAAGACACTGGTGGGGCCTAGCCAGGCATCAAGGGGCATGAAAGGACACCGGGGCAGAGGGGCAAAGACCCACAGCCCTGAGGTAGGGGTTGAGGGGCATTGCCACCTCAGTGGAGTGGAGCCACACTGCAGGGTATCGGACTGACTGATGTGATTCAGAAAAGCTCCCAGTGCTAACTGGTGTGTCCCAGTGCATTCACTGAGCTTTGATGGCCAATTGAGATACTATATAAGGAAAATGAGGGAAGAAGTGAGAAAGAAAAGGAAAGGCGAACACAAAAGAAAGACTGGAAGGAACCTGTAAACCCATTGTCACTTAAATAAGGAATAGAGTCAATAGTGTTGTAATGATGGTATGATGCCAAGTGGGTACTGGAAATATCAGGGAACACTTTGTAAAGTATATGATTGTCTAACCACTGTTCTGTAACTAATATAAAACCTGAAACCAATGCAAAGTAATATTGAATGTAAAGAAATGAAAATTGGAGTGAAATTTTTATAAATTTCAAAGTTTAAATAAAGGCTATAAAGGACGGAAGGGGGAGAATAAAAATAGCATTTTTCATTTTACCACTTTTTTGTCTTTTAAGTACATGAAAAAGATAGTTGTCTTTATATGGTGCTTTTATACTTTTCTAAGTCATTATCTCATTTTAATTTCTGGGCAACTTAAAAGACAAGATAATTATTCTTTCCACTATTCAAAGAAAGAAAATCTTAGTGTCTAGTCCCAATGATTCAATTGTTAAGCCCTTATTGTAAAGCACGGTAAGTAAAATTTTCTGTGAAGGGTCATATCTATACTTATAAAAGCCTTGGAGGTGATCAGGCCAGCAGGGGAGAGTAGTTAGAGGCAATCAGGCTGGCAGAGGAGCAGATAAGGTGCCAATCAAGCAGGCAAGGGAGCAATTAGGGGGCAATCAGGCAGGCAGACCAACAGTAAGGAGCCAGTGGTCCCGGATTGTGAGAGGGATGTCCCAGATTGGAGAGAGTGAAGGCTGGGCTGAGGGACACCCTCCCCAGTGCATGAGTTTCATGCACTGGGCCTCTAGTTTTAAATGGTTTTCCTGAAAATTATCTTGCCAGAGTCCCATTTTTTTAATCTTCCAAATTATTGGAGGCAATAGTTTTACAAATTGTCTCATAATATTACATAACACATGTCACAACCTTTCCATCCTCCACTAAGAGTTAACTTGCCAACTTCCTGACTTCACAAAATGTCTTATAGCTTCTGCCCACTTCATGGTTCTAAAGCTACTGTCACATGTTTTGTTTTGTTTTGTTGTTATGGAAACAACCCAAGTCTTGGTATCCCTTTTTCTATCAATTAGCTTTTGCAGAAAAAAAAATCACCCCAAATGTAGTCACTCAAAAAAAACAACAATTTGAAATTCACTGACGACCCAATGTGCAAATGCTTTAAACATATGCTTCCTTCAAGTTGGCTAACATCCATCAGTAAGTTAGTCATATGGGCAGTGCAGGAAGGCACTAGCAAAGGGTATAGATACAGAGCAGTAAATTGTTGTAGTTATTTTGCAAAAATCTATTGTAAACTATGAGAAGAGAAATAGAAAAGAAAGGAGAAACTGACTAACTATTAGAGTAAGACCAAACCCAAGCCAAAAAGGTGTCAGCACAAATCGAGAGAGAGAGGAGAGGAGAGGAGAGGAGAGAGAGAGAGAGAGAGAGAGAGAGAGAGAGAGAGAGAGAGAGAGAGAGAGAGAGAAAGAAATCTTGCATCTTTGGACTTCTTGAGTATAGGAAACCCATGAGATCAGAGATGTTTAGGATTCTAAGTTGCCCATAAGAATGCTTGACCAATAAAATACCTAAAAAAAAATGTGACTCATCTGGATACACACTGCTATATTATCTTGCAATAATGATAGTATTTGGAATATGTAAGACTAAAGATAACCTAGATATAATTTTCTGACCTCCGTGTCAGAGAAAGAGAGAACATAACAGTCTGGTGTCAGTCTGGTTTGAAAAGGTTCCATTTAACTGACCTCAAACCACAACTCATGTGTTCAGTGTGTCAGAGAGAGATGAATAGGTATAAAGATAAATAACCCATCTTCAAATAGTTTTGTTCAATGGGAGAAACATGAACCTAAACCAATAACTATATCACAAATGATAGTTTCTAGATTAAGGAATGAATTGGGTGGTGCAGTAGAATTGGGAAGGAAATGATAACTTTATCAATACTGGGGAACCATATATGAGATGGGATTTAAGATGGTTTTAAAATTATGAATGTATTCTTTTGTTATGGTCAACAATGAAACAGGCAAAAGTAAATGATTTTAAGAAGATATAATTAAAAGACTGAGCTAAAAGAGGACATGCTAAAGAATATGACTAGAGTCAATATAAATTTTAAGAACTGTTGGCCTAAGATTTTTTACCTTTATTACTTTTCAACATTATATAAATAAAAGGTAACATTAAATTCTTATGGTGACATAATTTTAATATATTTTTTAAAATATATAACCAGTATCACTGACTGCATCTAGAAGGGTTCAGGAATCTGGAGAAGGGCTGCATGTAAATTAATAAAGAGACTACACATGAAATATAAATTTGGAAGGCATTTTGGGGAGCCAGAGAAGACATAGCTTCATTAACTAAGTTCTCTGAATCTGGACCCAGGGCTCTTTATTAACACAAATTACCCTAAAGCAAAGCAGATATACATATCAAAGATAAGGTTTCCTATACAGTAGGCATTGTCAGGTAGGAGGAACTGCTTTTGTCTGTTTCAATAGCAGATAATAATATGTAGATTGAAAAGCCCTCACCTGTATGGCAGTAGGCAATAATATATGCAGATTTTCAGCTTTGGGGAAATGTTTTCAGCCATTCCAGCAGGCAATAATATAATTCTTCAGCCCTTGCTGAAGGCTCAAGGTCCACCAACCTTTTGATGAACTTCTTGCATTTATTATGACATGCTGGAATTAGTTCCAGCAACTAACATCTAAGCCTTTCAGAGCACTGTTCTTTATCATTCTCCTTCTTAAATATTCTCATTTTAATGCCCAAGTATTATGGTATATTTGTGTGGCTTTGTTTTGCTGTTCCCTTGCAAAATTTCATTATTGATAAATTATTACTTCTAACTACAGGACTTTTGTGTAATTGTACATATGATATTTTTTTTCTAATTGCTAAAATTTTTTTTGTTCAAATTTAACAAGGCTCTCCTAAGAATGCATTTCTTATCTGAGGTAGAGAAGAGTCATTTGGAAGGTGGGGGATGCATCTACACTAAAATTAACTACTTCTAAAAACTTAGTAAGCTCAGAAAATAAAAACAAAATTTTTGCTCTTTGAAATGTGTATTTTTCATATTAAAACATCCAGAGTTCACAGTCCTCACTGAAGATGGCATATTACTTAGTGTATCATTAATTGGATTAAAATGTAAGTCTTAAGATGACAAAGTCTAAAATGCTACTACACTCAATACAGGAATGATGAAAAAATGTTTTCAGTTTAGATACTGAAAACATTAGGAATAGATTATGAGTTCTTCATTTCAGAATCTCTAATCTAAAGCATAATTTTTAACATGTAATCATAAGTGTTGAATGAAAGCAAAAGAGAAATGAATAAATAATATATGTTTCTGGGTTAGGCCTTATAATACCATTAAAGCATGGGCTTCAACAAGGAATAAATATTACTATAGTAAGCTTTAGGAAATATTGAGATTAGAGGATACTGATGAGTCTTGGTGTGCACTTCTTCACAGAAGTTTATATAATTTTTAAACACCATTTTGACCCAGATCACACATTTAATTAGCCATTTTCATTTTCTTAAGATTTATTTTTCTATTACTTTAGCAACAAAAATTGTTCAAACTAATAATCATTTCTAGAATCTCACATGATAAGTTAATTTTTTTTCTAAATTAAAAGGTGCCAAATGAATAAAATATAGAAATTCATTTGATGCAAAAATATAAGTTTTATAGGCATTATCTGCACTTGGTACAACAAATATACCAAAATATACAACAGAATCATTAACTTATCCAACATTTGTTGTGTACATGCAGAGAATAGAAAGATAAATAATATGGTCCCAATCCTCCTAGAAGTTCATGCGTAGATGGGAAATGAGACTTGAAAATAACTTACAACAAAAGGTGATCAGTGTTATGCCACAGGTGCTCACATTATATAAAGGGAAGGCCAAGGGAGGAGGATACAGGGGTAGATGGAGGTGGGCAAAGGCAGGGGGGAGAAGGGGAATGGAGGCCATCTGCAATAATGTCAACATTAAACATTTTAATAAAAAAAAAGAAAGAAAGAGAAAGAAGCATCTGAGCACACTAGAATCACCTGCAGAGTTCAAAACAAATGTCAAAATCAGACAATGCCCTAGATAACTAAAGCACAGCCTTTTGGCATAGGCATTTTTAAATGCCTAAAGAAGAATATTAGAATATTCTAACATAAATCCATGGTTGAGAACTCCTACCAGAGGAGATAACTTGGTATTAAGAAGAGCAGAGGAGATGTTTGACATTTTAGAAAATAGTAACTCTGGAGGCTTAAAAATATACAGCTTATTTAGGAAATAAGTAATTAAAAATTCACTACACAACAGATTTTGGATAAAGATGATGGGTAGAAAGTAATAAGAAATAAGGTAAGTCAGATAGGAAATAACCAATTTATAAAGGGCCTTCCTTGATACCATACAAAGGACTTCAGGTTTGATTCTGCAGCTACTGAGGAGCTCCCAAAGAATCTTGAGCAGCGGAGTAATCTCCTCATGTGCATGTTAGAGCAATTATCCTGCAAGTGTTGTGGAGCATGGACTCTAGGGAGGCAAGGCTATAGGATACCTACAATGAATGTACTGTAGAATGCCACATGGCTGAAGAAAGCTCTGAAATAGGTCAGTGGAGTAGGTATGGAGAAGAAAGATAGTATAAGAGTTTTTTTTTACAAGGGGCAAGGTGACTGAGTGCAATGAGTTGTATTTGGAGGCTCTGTGGACCACTCCTTCTCCATCTGTAAACAGAAGAACTAGGAAGAGGATTAAGTGTAATAGGGAGCTAAATAACTACTATAGTGCCTACCAAGGAGCATGTACCCAGGAAGTAGCCACTGTTGTCATTTGCAGTTGATTAGGCAGAAATGAGCGAGCAAATGATCATGGGGGAGGAGGTAGGAGGGAGGAAAGGCAAGGGAGAGGCCTAGGAGGATGCAAAGTTTCTGAGTGGGTGAGCAGATTCATGGCATGGTGAGGATGCCAAGCAACAAGATAAGGATGCAGTCGATAAAGTGGATTGGGGAAGGGGGAGACAATGGGTGGGTAGATAATACTGGTGAAAAGTTCTGAAGCAGGAATAGAAGTTTACATGTTGTATGAAATAAATTTGAATCTTAGATACCAGTGGAGCATTCAGTTGGAGCTACCTGGGAAGACTAATATTGTATGAAACCAAGGCATGGATTGTTTATTATATGAAGTCCTAACATGGGTACTAGAGTTTTGAATTTAGTTTTATCATCATCACTAGAAGCCCAGTGTATGAAATTCACACATGGGTGTGTATGTGTGTGTGTGTTCCTCAGACCAGCCTGCACCCTCTCCAATCTGGAACTCCTCGAGGGATGTCTGACTGCCCATTTAGGCAAGGTTGAGCCTAAATGGGCAGATGGACATCCATCTCACAATGCTGGCTCCCAACTGCTCACTTGCCTTCCTTCCTGATTGCCCCTAACGGCTTCTACCTGCCAGCCTGATCACCCCCTAACCACTCCCTTGCTAGCCTGATTGATGCCTAACTCCTTGGCCTTCCCAACCTGATTGCCCCTAGCTGCCCTCCCATGCAGGCCTGGTCATCCCCAACTTCCTTCCCCTGTAGGCCTAGTCTCCCCCAACTGCCTTTCCCTGCAGGCCTGGTTCATTCCAAGTGCCCTCCCTTACTGGCCTGGTCACCCTCAACTTCCCTCCTCTGCTGACCTAGTCACCCCTAACTGCCCTCCCCTGTAGGATTAATTGCTCCTAACTGCCCTCCCTTACAGAGCTGGTCCCTCCCAACTGCCTTTCCCTGCTGGCCATCTTGTGGTGGCCATCTATGTCCACATGGGGCAGGACCTTTGACTACATGGGGGCAGCCATCTTGTGTGTTGGAGTGATGGTCAATCTGCATATTACTCTTTTATTAGATAGAATAGAGGCCTGGTGCACAAGTGGGGGCTGGCTGTTTTGTCCTGAAGGGTGTCCTGGATCAGGGTGGGGTTCTCTTAGGGCATGGGGTGGCCTGGGCAAGGGGCCTGTGGTGGTTTGCAGGCCTGCCACTTCCCTTGGCGACCCAAGCAGAGAAACAGGTATCTGAGATTTATTTATCTCCTATAATTGAAACTTTGCAGCCTTGAGTGGAGTTCAGGGCCTGCCAGGGTGTCCAGGAAGCTTAGCTTCCTCTACTGCCAGGAAAACCTAAGCCTCCTGCTCGATTGGCAGTCACAGCCATCTTGGTTGGGTTAATTTGCATACTCATTCCTGATTGTCTAGTGGGCGTGGCTCATGGGCATAGTGGAGGTGTGGTCAATTTGCATATTGCTCTTTTATTAAATAGGATTTTTATTAGCAATATTTACTGATATGTTAGGCAACTAATTGAGCTATCCACATACATTATCTAATTTATTTATTTATTTATTTATTTTTATTAATGTATTACATGCATCATATATATCTAATTTAATTATCAAACAACCTCATAATGTAGAATTTTGGAGATGAAGGAATTGAAGCTTAGAGATATTAGGGAATTACTCAAGTATTCATACTTCAACAATAATAATTCTATATATCAGAATCTCTATAACATTGTTAACTTAAGAATAAAATGTATATAACTTGCCAATTGAAGTCAATCTATTGGGAATTTGGATCTTATCCACTGATCCAGGACTGTCTAGGAAGTCTGACATATGATTATTTTTATTCTAGAAAGAGTCCTAAGATTATACTCTGAATCCACAAACCAATTTGTAAATCCAGCACATCTCAGAAATAAGTTGAATAAAACCATTTAAGAATTAGAGACAGTTCTTTCCAGATTGCCTGCCTCTCCTGCTTCTTGCCAAATTACATAGTCCCTTATCCTTAGGGAAAATGCTCTAGGTTGAGAGGAGTTTCATATCTTGGGAAGTTCGAGATAATAATTGTTTCTTTACTAAAAATTCCAAAAGATTTTTATGGAACAAAAATTCAGAACAGGTTCTAGGTAACATAGGTGATATTTGCATTGTCACTTCATAGTATTAAAAATAAGAGCAGAAAACCCTCAAGTAAATCTGTATCAAAGAATGTCAAGGATAAATACCCCCCCCCAAAAAATAAAAATAAAAATAAAATGGAGATTTAAGGAAGTAGTGAGGGAAGCTCAAAAGAAGGCTGGAGTGGAATAGAAGATAGGTAGATAGATGATAGATGTGCATGCAGCTTTATTTATATAAATAGATATATAGGGCGAGGCAAAGGCATGTTTACAATTGGAAGTATGCAAAACGCAGTTTATTCTTGTACTATTATTTATTAACTAGAATCCTAGGGAGTATGAAATCATACAGCCCCACCCACCTGTGCTGGTCTTTGGTCATTACAGCGTTAGGGACATAGGCCTTTTACAGTATAGATAATTGTATTATTTTGCATACAAACTACTGAAAACCTACTTTCCCCAACCCTGTATAGGTTATAAATTTTTTTAAAATAAGCTCCAAACATTTTAAATTCATTCCTGATCAAAATTCTATTTGAACCAAAGATCATCAGTTTTAACCAACAGTGAAAGAGAAAAACTTACTATAACATGTTATGGTAAAATTATTATTGTACTAGTGCTTTGAGAAGATAAAGTTTTAGATTAACCATTATGCCTGTTTAGAGAGTTAAGAAAATAACATTGAGGAGTGTTTACATACCAATTACCATAGCATTTAAATTAAATTTATGCTTATTTATTATTTTATTATCATAAAGTTGGGCTCCCACGTTTGTTCACTAAAGAAAGTTAAAGACATTTCTTATAATATTGAGTGCCATGATAGAAATATTTCTATAAAATGATACTGAGATTTATAAACGTTTATTTCAGAAAGCATACTAGTATTTTTTTAGTCTTTCTTTCTCCCTCCCTTCCTCCCTCCCTCCCTCCCTCCCTCCCTCCCTCCCCCCCCCCTCTCTCTCTCCCTCTCTCTCTTTCTTTCTTTCTTTCTTTCTTTCTTTCTTTCTTTCTTTTGGTTCCATTTAACCATGTTTATCATGAGATTTACTTTTCTCACCAAACCTCAGATGACTGAAAGGGCTTAACATCATGCTCTCAGCTCAAAGGTATTTAATAAATATTTATGATCTTCCATCTAAGAATCATTTTATTCTCATAATACAAGGCTACATTAAAGACATTTCTTAGTTAC